>NW_004624844.1:246574-293535 GCF_000247695.1 Heterocephalus glaber | reverse complement strand
GTTTTGAGTCTCTAATGACTCTAAGGCTATCTCATTTTCCTTATACTAGGAAGGTTCATTGACTAGATCAATACCCACACCTTAGCCCAAGTGATACAGTCAGCAACACCACTGCATCAAGTACATCTTTGAAAATGACAATTTGTGGTAGTTATTAATCTATCACCTTTAGCTGTGTGAATTAAATCAAGATCAAGGACCAACCCAACATATAGTGAATAAACTCTTCAATATAACAACTTTACCATTTGGGATGGGGAGTTAGAAGGGGTTGGGGAGGGAGGGATAGATGGGAAGAAGGATAGGGGAAGGTTAGCAGTGTGGTTAGATGATACAGGTGAGAAAGAAAAAGAGAATACTAGGAAAATAAAGAAGAACTCCCAATGAGGACCAAAACAAGGACAAAAAGGGAAGATGAACAATGTGGGAGAGCAAGAGAGTGTAAGATAGAGAGAAAGGAAAGAGAAAAAAAGAAGAGAAGAAAAGAAAAAAAAGTAGAGAAAAACAAATATTTGCAAAGAATAGGGAAAAAAATTAAAGATAAGAGGAGCAAAAGAAAAGAAAAAAAACCCAAAATAATAAAACTAACTTTGGGAATAAAAAATAACCATGAAGATGAAGGGCCTCTTTCAGGGTATGTCTCTGCTGTCACCATAGACAGCGTGGGTTGCAGTGTGCAGATATAAGTCAATGAGTCTCAGCAAGCTAGACGCAGACGCATGAGATTCAGGCAGATTTCTGGCTGCAAGTTCCAAGTTGAGCTCCCTGTCCTTCTGTGGGGTTGAACTCTGCAGAGTTGTATTGCAGGTTCCAGCTGCCCTTTCCCTGAAGATAGTCCCCGTCCTGATGGGAGGGAAGATGCCTCCAACTTACCCAGTATAGTGGTCTGGTGGTCCGGTGTCCTCTGTGTCTTTGTCGTGTGGAACCAGGTGGCTGTACAGAGGAGCGGGGTGGGGTGGGTCCAGTGGATTGCTGCGGGGGCGCAGGCTGATTCGGCGTGTTCCGCGCGCAATGTTGCTATGCAGTCCGCAGACCTGCCTGTCTGCAGCAGGCTGATTCGGCGCGTTCCGCACAACTCGCTATGTTGCTACGGTCTGTCAGCCTTTCTTTTAAGAAGAGTCCCTGGCCACCCTGCTCAAGAAGAGCCACCTAGTGAATTGTTTCTCTGGGATTCATTTCACCTTGCTCATCCATCCACACTCAGAGGCTGCTATAGCCATGGTCCAAGGGTCCCTGGTCACTGCTTTCACTGACAGTAGACCTTGATAGTGTCCATGTAGTCCTGGTTTTACTGGCACACAGAATGCAAGAGTTTAGGGCTGAGGGAGGCCATCACTCAGATTTCAAAGAAAGGCCTGGAAGGCCAGAAATGGAGCCCCTGAGAGAGCAGTGCATGAAGCAGGTGGAATGAAATTCAAGGTGCAGTGGACACCCTAGGAAGTCAGGGATGATAGGCATATGGAATGTCTGCAGATCATGAGTGGAGCCAGCCCAAGAGAGAGTCTGTATGGGATGCAACAGGCTACAGTCATTGGGTCTGCCCAAGTGCTTTGGAACTTGCATTTTACTATCATGTGCCCTGGATGCCAGATATAGAGCTACAGGATTTAATGTTTTCCCTACTGGGTTTTGGTCTTGCTTTGGTTCAATTCTTTTCTATCCTCGTATTCTTCCCTTAAGGAATGGGAATCTTTACACTGTACCATTTGTACCTTGGGATTATATAACTGGTTTTTTATTTTTATGGAGGTCCACAGTAAAGAGTTTGTTTTGAGTCTCAGAAGAAACTTGGAGTTAAACTTTTGAAAAATGCTGGAACTGCTGAAACTTTGAAGGCATTATTGTGTTTCCAGTTACACATGGAAAAGTATTATTTTAGGTGGAATTATAAACTTGCTATTGTTTTTATTTGGAGATTAAGAATGGTGTAAGGAAATGTGGGTATGAAGTTGACAAGAGGTAGACTGTGACTGTTTATCCTGATATGTCAACTTGACTGGATTAAGAAAGATTTATCAGATTAGTAAAACACGTTCCTGTGTCTGTCTGTCTGGTTTGGTTATGGAGGCATGACCTTGTGTATTTTATATATATATATATATATATATATATATAGTCCCTCACCCTTTCCTCTCTGGCACAGTTCCCCTAATCTGCTTCCTGGCTGGCATGTAGTGAGCAGCTTTGGTTCACCATGCCCTTATGCCATGATGATGCTGCCTTGGAGACAGCTGACCATGAAGTAAATTCCTTGAAACTGTGAGATTATTTCCCAGCCATGGGAAAGTTGAATTTATCTTCTCCCTGGAGGGCACAGTGTTGAAAGCATCATTCTGGAAGCAGAGAGACTGGGCTCTAACCTGCCAGTGCTCTACTTTTGGACTTCCCAGCCTCCACGACAATGAGAAAGAAATTTTTATTCTTTATAATTGCCCAATCTCAGTTATTCTTTTATAGCAGCTCAAATGAACAAAGATATTAGCATTTCTATTTCTATCATAAGCATAAGAAGCCATAAAAGGATGTAGAATAATCAGATTTGTATTACTAAGAGGTTACTTTGGTAGCCATGAGGAGAATGAAACTGGGGAAGTTAAGAAGATAAGGGAGACATTCCCCACCCTGCATCAGGAAGTAAGAGATTAGAGACTACAGTAGGGGCAGGAAACCCAGGTCTAAGTCCTTTCTACTGGGCATGACATGGTGAAGGGGGAAAGGCAGACAGTGTTGAGGAGACTCCCAGGTTTCTGGCATTCTAAGAAAGAAACAGTAAAGGGAAATCCAGGATTGACAGGAAAGTCATGAGTATGATTTTAGGCATGTTGAGTCTAAAATATCACTGAGGAATTCAAATGAAGATAAATACTTGGAAATGTAGAAATCTAAGGTGACATAAATGTTTAATAGATTATGTGAATGATACAGTTGATGATCCAGTGATTTGTGCGTAGACTGTGTTAATTCTGCATGTGCAAGTAAATTAAATTTTTACAGATCTATTGTTACATGTTTAAAATCTGTAACATGTTAATGGATTATATGACCATGAATGTGTTAAATCAGGATTTTAATGGTCCCTTGGTTATAGATAATATTTGAAGGAACAATTCCAATAAGCAAAAGGGAATTTTTATAAACTTGGAAAACTGAACATTCTAATGACTAAAACTTATATTCCTTTCTTAGATTTTAAATGTCTTTCTTAAGAGACCACAAGAAAGTAAAAGCTACCTACTCTCAAAACTGCACAACTTTGGCTTGAAACAAATCCAGCCTTTGGACAAATAGAAACATAAATAGCTATGGAGCTCTTTTTTTTGGCTAGCAATGAGGTTTCATTTAGTATTGGCAAAAGGCAGTAATAAGCTAACACTTGATAGATGATCATCTAATCTTTTTGTTTTATGAAGGCAGTCTAATGAGCATGAGTAGAGAGCTTCTGAAAGCAAGCTCTCGTGCCAGGAAACAGAAAGCAAGAACACTACTCAGATCCTTGATTTGAAGTGCTTTGCTTTCTGGTCCAAGATGCTTTCCAAGTAGATGTTGACATCTGAGCCAAAAGTATGGCAGTTTGTGATATATTCAAGTGCTCCCAAGGGGTAAGCGTGAAACAATCCAACTCATTAAACATCAGCCACTTGGAAGTAAATTCAGTCCAAGCTACATTTCCTCTGTTGGGCTTTTTCTTTTTTCTTTTTTAAAGCTACATATAACTGCACTTTTTTTATTAATACCAATGTTAACACCTTGGCTTTTGTTTTAATTTAACATGACATTTTCAGGGTAACTTGTTATAATTAAAGGGCAAGATTTCAGTCTAATTTCAATTATGAACATGTTGAATAACATCAAAATGAAGGAAAAGGTGAGTAAAATAATTTAATTCATTTTAAGACTTGGTTTTGAGGTTTTTGTTGTTTCTATTAATTTTGGTCTTTTTTTTAAGAAAAGAGTTTCAAGAACCTTATATAAATTGAATGATTTTAAAGATCATTCCAACCAATTAACAACTGCTATACTTCAAAATGCATTCATTATAAAAGTAGGCCTAAATTCTATTAGAATGTTATAGTTAGTTTTTATTCCTAAAATATAGGAATTACTGTGACATTTGAAAAATACTTATTTTGTAGCTATCGAAATACATTTTCAGAAATTGCCTAAATAATATTCTAAACCCAAGACCATACATTTTAAAGTCGACACCAACATAATTACTAAACTCAATGAGAAAAGTATTGAAGCTGAAAATAACAGCAATATGAGAGCAGAACATCTAATTTTTCTGTCTCATTCTTCCTTCATATCAGTGGGAACAACCGCAAGTACTGCTCAGTGCTGTAACATCTGCATTTATGTTGAGTGACATAAAATTCAGATTTATAACCCAGGGACCTAATTAATGCAAAAGGTGCTATAGAAAACTTCCAGAACTTGCAGTTCACAGGCATCATAAATTGTATGTGTCAAAAATTTAAAAATATTGAACCTGGGGACTACTTAGACTGAGCTAAGTAAGTTGTGATGGCCTTGTCTATGGTCACAAACAAGGCCAAAACCTCAGGGGCTGACAAGAAAGGTTTATTTCTTGCTGATTTACCTGTGCTCTGAGCAAGCTGCAGACCTACTGGCCTTCCTCCTCACCTCATGCTTCTGGAGCATTTCCTCTAAGAGGGAGGGACAGAGTCATGGCAGAACCATGGGATAGTTTTAAAGCTTCTGCTTGTACACAGCACATATCACCTCTACTGATGTACAAGGCCCAGATGAGCTCAATGATCCAAAAAACTACTCCTGTAGGCAGCAGAGGCAGTGGGTATTCAGATATGGTAACAATATACCATATAAACCACAGGAAAAGATGAAAAGTTCCAAAGAAAATATTTGAACTGACTCTAGTTGTATCACTCAAACATAACCTTTGTCATCAATTTTGGTTCTACTTTACCCAAAGTAGAAGAACATCATCCATACTATTTGTAATATGCTTTTTTTCCCCAATCAGTGATATATCACTGTGGGCCTTTCTAAAGACAAAGAAACTTCAAGAATACCATTCTTAAATACTATAGATCAGGCCCCTACACAAATATACACAGTACATTTAACTACTTATTTACTGGGACATTTAAGTTGTGTTCAGTATATTCTGAAACAAAGTGATTTATCATGAAAGAGTTCCTAACAGCTATATATTCATTTTTGGTTATTATAAAAATGACCCTCTTTGTTCAGTAGCTCCTTGCTTTATTTGGTCTTATCTGCTGTCTTTGTTTAGGAGTGATTAATGAAATTATCCTTTCACATTTAAACTTTCAGGATTATTTTTTTAATTACATGTCCCTCTAGTAATGATCAGGTTGAATTTTTAGAAAGTACATAATTTTAGAGAAGTTATTTAATTTTTCACTTAATGTTATAGCTAATATTTGGTCTTTCCCTTGCCATATCATTTTATACCTTCTGGTTTTTTTGTCCTTTGTTTCCTTTAATGTTTGATGGCTTTTCCTTTACAATCTGGCTGTGCAGCACACTTTGACTTTTCTACGGTTTTAACTTACTTTTCTATTTGCCAGCAATTTGAAAGGTATAATTTCTCTTTTAAGCTTCTATTTCTGTTTCCTTTTAAATTTCTCTAAATCACGCTGGAACTTACAGTCTGGAGGTGTGACAGAGTCAAGAGGAAGGGGATCTTTGGAGTTTTCCCCTGTTAGGACCCCCTTCTATCATTCACCCCTACTATCACCAAAGTTTTCTCCTCATAGGTCTCTCTCTATCTTGGTGACTTTATAAGAGGTTTTTGAGAATTACACTTAGAATTGTAGAGCACAGACAGGAGCTCACACCACTTTTTCTAACTGAGGTCAACCGGGATCTCAAAGTACTAAGGATAAGCTGTAAGACAAGCACAGCTTCTAAAACTAAGAAAAGCAGGTTCCTTTGCTGCAAGGGAAGCTAAGATCTACCATAGTCAAAACCTGGATAGGTTTTCCTCAGGATGAGATATACCCTTCATTAAGTCAGGGTCTACTTGTTTATAGTTTTTATTTGTCTTGATTTTGATTTTTTTTCTTTTATTTGTGGTCCTGGGAATCAAACAGGGCCTCACATGTGCTCAGCCCTGAACTACAAGTACCCTCAGAACCTACAGTTTTAACATTATCATCTAAGCCGGTGTTTGGGTCATTGACAGTTTGCCTTGTTTCAGACTTTGGGTGACTACAGACAGAGAATCTGGAGGAACACATTAGAAGAGGCTTAGACACAAGCCACTTGAAGCAGGACATTCCTATCAATTGACAGTATCATTGTGAATGGTACCCGTATACTACAGGATGGAATAACTTAGTTTTTCATCAAGATCATCACCAGAGCAATGAATGCCTATAGTCATTACATTGTCATAGTATAGCATTTTTTTTCCTTAAAGAGAAGAGTTAGTGAATTCTTTTTTAATTTCTAAGCCCATTAGCCCACAAGTGAAAAAACAGAAACTCATGGATTGATTTTAAGAAGATAAGCCAGAGACTTCTAGGAAAGACGGCAGTATGAGACCTAGGAGATACCTTCCTAAAAAAGAATTCTAAAAAATCAGGGACTGCAAGGACTTAAAATGGGGCGATTATTAGTACTTACCCTACAGGACAGTGGTCACTGGGTGCCTCAACACTTTTGGAGTATCTGCTAGAATCACTGCATTCAGAACCAAACCCTGACATGGAAAACAACATGCAACTTGCCTTCTCAAGACAGTGAGTGATCTTACAGGAAGGACATCTGGGAAACTATCAGTTTCCCTGAAATCAGAGTGGTGAGAAGCAAGAGGCACAGGAAAAACACCTGCCACAGGTCAACAGCTTTCTGAGACTACTGAGGCACAGGTATTTTGGCACAGCAAGAACCAGCCCGGCCTTGCTCTGCACTGCCTTAGTTTTGGTTTCCCAAGAACGTCACAGACATGTTCCCAGAATATAAAGCCTTCCCTTCCCAAAGCTGGCCTCTGGTATGGTATTCATAAAATGAAGGAGGAAAATAGTTCGTAAAGACACAAGCCCCCGATGGTGACTGACCAAGACTGGACTCCCTCCTGACTCCCTTAGACTCTTATTAAGTCAGTGAATAATACAAAATACCTCCTTCATTACCCCAGTCTCCAGCATGAATTTTGAGAAGAGGATTCAAATGCTAAGCAAGTATAGTTGGCACAAATAACCTTTTGACAAAGAGCAAACCTAATACAAAGTAAAGAAAATTAAAAGTTAAATCTATATATGTATGTATGTATGTATGTATCTATCTATCTATCTATCTATTTATCTGGCATCTATAAAAAATATTCCCCCTAAGGAGAGAAAATTCTTATATGCAAGAGACAGAGTGCTTATTTGGAGTATGAATTCTAAGGAAAGAGAGGTAGCTTTGGAACATACATACTTTATATTTTGACAAAAAATGAAGTCTTTGATTAGTCTGGATGCAATGGAAACTGGCCTAGAAAAGAAATTAAGTAAACAAATAATGACATCAGAATTTAAAGTCTCTAATTTAAAAGATACTAATGAAGCACAGAATGATTCTGTAGAAGAAAAAAATCTAGTTAGTAACAAGACAAATAAAATTGAGGAAACCATCTTATAAACAGAAAAAAAGGGCAAAAAAATAAACGGTGACCCAGAAAAGTGAACAGATACAGTAACTAACTGAATCCACAGTTATCTGGTCCTGAACAAGAACTAAAAACAAGAAAGAAATAATATTCAAAAACATTCCTAAACATGAGCATTAAATATGGGTAAATAAGGATCACTTTTAACTAAGGATTACTTTAGGAAGCAAAATTAGTAAGAAGCAACTCAAAATAAGACTGTCTATAATGAGGTTGATGAATTTAGATTACTTTTTGTCAAGCAATTCAATAAAGTAAAAATTAATAATAAAGTAAAAGGAAGAATGAGGTTAGTCTTACAAAATTTTTGAAAATATACTTATAAGTATTCTTGGGTTTAATAAAACATGAAATATATCGTAGAATATTTGAAAACAGACAAAGTAAAAACCCAAAGTACTTGCTCCTGTCCCCTCCTTCCCTCTCTTCCCCCTCTCCCTGTGTGATGAAGTGAATGACTAAAGGTAACCGCAATTGAAGATTTTGTAAAATACTGTAGTGAGAATATTACATATCTTTAAATGTAGACCATAGCTAATGCTTTAATGAAAGGAAAATGCATGGCCTTAATCATTTGCATTACAAAACATGGAACAATGAAAATAAATGCAGTAACATTTGTAACTTATTAAGGTAGAAAAGACAGTATAAAATATAAATAAATAACATAAAATAAAGCGCTACTTCTTTGAACTGATGGAACAACTATGCCAGCTAGACCAACACGTGTGTGTGTGTGTTATAAAGTTATAAAAATATACAATATTGAAGAATAGAAGGCACCAAGTTATGGATCACTGTTGCAATCCATAACCAAAACTAATATTTAATGTCAAAGGCAAGATATTTTTTAAGTAAAAATACTTAATATTTTTAAGTACCTTCATAGACTTAAAAAGTATGTCCTCAATTTAATATCCACTCTCAAATTTAATTTAATTTAATTTATTTATTTATTTATTTATTTATTTATTTCGGTACCAGGGATCGAACTCGGGTCCTTGCTCTTGCGCAGCAGGAGGCGAAACCATTGAGCTAAATCCCCAGCCCCACTCTCAAATTTTATATAACTCCTAGAAAATATGAAAATATTTGTCTTTATGTTTGTGATGCTTCTATGGAAACACATAAATGCAAACACACACATATACACATCTAGCAGCAGGCTTAATGTTGAAATATTAGTTAATCATTTCCACTAAGATCAGTGAGATAGGCTGGTTACTGCCTTATTAACACTATCCTCAAAGTGCTAGCCAGTGAGAAATGTAATTTTCCACCTGAAGTACTCAAGAGAATCAAATGAAAATCAACACACACAAAAAAACTTTTGGAAAGTTGCTTGTTTCAAAACTGATAAATATAAACAGTTTACTTATGTCTCAAAATTGATTGGCAGAATATTTGAGAATAAAAGAAAGAAGAAATCCAAAATACCCATCCCTGGAAATTAAGGAATATTTCCTGGATAAAAGACTTAATTCACAAAACCATAAAGTTACAAGAAATAACACTGATAAGTATGAATAAAACATGCTAAAATGTGTTTCATTTCTATTTCATGTCTGTTCAAAGTGAAGACACAGAGAAGAGGGTTGTGAGGGTGGAAAGGGAAGTGGACCAATCCTCTGTCTCTTTATCTCACACACGTAGAACAGAACACAGATGTCAGACCCACTGCAAGAGAAGTCTGAAATGCATACACATACATATTTGAGCATTAGCACAAGTATTTTAAAAGATAGCATAAAGAAGAAAGACATGGTTTTCCTAAACCATCAAGCAACATCTATGTCTTATGGCCTTTAAAATTATGGTAAAAAGGTGACATGATTATTTATTTTTATAACCTGAATCATGTGTGGAGAAAACACTTCCTAGTGTTCAAGTTACACAAAATCTAGCTAAAGGCTGGCCTGATCCAAGGAGAGAGAATTTCTCACTTTATTTTAGACATTTATATCTGAGGTATAAGTAAAAATTTTATTACGAAAGGCTTTCATTTTCCTAGCTCACATTGCCTATAGATTTTTGAATGAGGCTAAATTTTCTTCAGTGATTTAAGAATACATTGTTCTACTTATTTATTTGTATCTTCATGGTCTCTGAATATCAGCTTAAGTCAGTTATTTTCTAATAACAAACTACTCTGTGAAATTATAATGTGAAAATATCTTTACTTGAAAAACTGTAACTTGAACTCTCTAATTGGGACACATGCTCCTAAATTTAATAATTATATGTTCTTTTCAATTCTTTTAATCTTGTACTTGGTGTGAAATTTATATTCCAGGAATATGGCTCAGTCTGCTCTTTTTGTTATAGGTTTTGTGGGTTCTTGGACATTACACATTGACTTATTCTCAGAACTGAGTCTTCAAATAATTGGTGTTAGAAGGTGATTTAAAAAATGCTTTCTTATCCTGAAGACAGAACAACGTCTTATCCTATTTCCCCAGACAATCTTTCTCTGGACATCTGTTACCTTTATAATTAACAAAACATAAATGGCCTTTCAAACACTTATCAATGAATAAAAATAGCATATAAAACATTTACTTGAGGTCAATGTCCTAAAAAGAGAACAGCACTTCTTTCCTCCAGTGCTCTCTCTTTTAGTGGGAGTCTACCGCCATACCACCTTGAATGTGCCTGATCTCATCTATTTCAGTGAGAAAGCAATGATGGGAATAACAGCCCCTTACCCAGCACCAGGCAGGCCTGGGCCTCAGACACTTTCTACCCATTCATAAGAATGCTCCTGTCATCCACTGTGTATAGATAAAGGAAGTGGGACTTGGGGCACTTATCAGAGTCCTCAGTTTGTTTTCCAAATCTCTTTGACATTTAAGCCACGCACCAAATTCTTTCATTACTGTTTACCCTTGATTTACCAATAAATCAATGAATAAACTAAGCAATAAATCAAGTTTTCTATAGCATATCACATTTCTATGGCATAGAATCCAAATTTATAGAGGTTCTTAGCCTGGGATTCATAAAAAGGTTTAGTATGTGCCTCAACGCCCAGAAAAAATATGAAATGTGGTGGGTATGCCTGCATTTCATCTTCCTAGGGAGGTATTAAATACCTCTCATCAGATTACCAAAGGGATAAAAAAGCAGCACAGGCTTTAAAAAAAAAATCCCTGGAGACAGAGGCTGTGTAACATACTTAACGTAATGAGATCACAGGACATTCGATCTTGAAGGGTGTGTAATGGACATGCTTGACAAGGCCATTTTCATACCATCATTTGATAATTTTACCACTACTAATTTTCCAAGACTTGTCAGCTTGTTTTTTGTTCATTATTTGGCTTCTGATCTTTGCTGACGTGTTTCAAAAGAATGACTGGGCAATGTCACACTGCATATTTTAACAGGAAAAATAACACTGAGAAGTTGGTAATGGATACTGATCAAAGTACAGCACAAAGACATTCTGGCAAAAACAGGAAATAAACCATTTCATGTCTACTTTGTGACCTTAACAGTTCATAATTCCATACTGAGTGCATAATGTTTCTTACCAAGGCACCAAGTGACCTTGAATAGCACATGTCCTTTTCTCTGGAGGAATTTCTTGTCCAAATAACTTTTCTGCATGGAGTTGAGGTACACTGATGAGTTGCCTAAAAAAATGTTTCTGAGTTAACTCTTGTACATTCCTGGTGGGAACAGAAAACAGTGTAGCTATTGTGGAAAAAAATGGTATGACAGTTCTTCAAATGTTAAAAATAGAATTAGCATGTGATGGAGCAATTATATCTCTAGTTATAAACTCAAAAGAACTGAAGACACAAGTCTGTAATAGATATGTACACCCACGTCCACAGCAGCATTATTCACATTAGGCAAAATATGGAAACTACTCAAGTGTCCGTTAGTGGATGATTGGATAAAGAAAATGTGGTACAAAATGTGGGACAGTATTATCCAATCAGAAGGAAATTGACATATGTATAACATAGATGAACCTTGAAGACACTGTACTAAGTTAAATAAGTCAGACACAAAAGGATAAAGACTATATGCTTCCATGTATATGAGGAACACAGAGTAGTCAAATCTAAACAGAAAGAATGATAGTTACCAGGTTCTGCAAGGCAGAAAGAGACAACGTTTAATGGGTACAAAGTTTTGGTTTAGAAGATGAAAAAGTTCTGGAGGTGGATAGTGGTGATGGATACAGAACAATGTGAACACATTTAATGCCACAGAAAATGTTCCTGCATTACCAGCTGTAATGATTTTGATGACAGGCAGGCGTTAATTTTTTTTTTTTACTACTTGTGGTCAGGATTCACCTTCTTTACTTAATCTGTTACAACTGTTATACCAATCTGCATCATTTCCATACTTAGACACACAGTGTTACTGAATATATACTGCACTGCGTTTATCAATTTTGCAAGATCCGTAAGGGTGGGGACTGTATGACTATTATTACTGGAGTCAGATGTCATGAGCTACAAAAAAAAAAAACTCAGAATGTTTGCTGAGCTTATCACTTTAGTTAAGACTTGAATTCTCTATTTTATCTACTAAGTATAGTTAGTTGATTGTTCTCACAGATGGCCAATTGAGAGGCACTACTAAACTATATTTTCCCAATGACAATCCTTATTTCCTACTTGTTCAGTAATCAGCTGAAGAGAAAAACTGTACAAAGTTCAACATCCCCAAGAGAAAAACCTCTTGGTCTCTTAAAAAAGCCCCACAGGCTGCTAATGGTACTCTAGGGGCCTGGGGCATTATTAGGGTTTGTTCTCCCTGGTGCTGAGTTGCACCTTAAGAATAGGGAACAGAGGCAGCAGCATCAATTCTTTCAAAACACTGCTGATGGGTCAGCCTGGCCACCAAGAATTACAGCACCTGCCACCTCCCTAATTTACAAGCCATCTCCTAACCTAATTACAGATATTTCATAGGATGATGATACGCCATCACACTTCTAAAATGTCAGTGTTTATACAGGCTGTTATGAATGTATGAGAGAACTCACAATTCACTAGCATTGGCTCAGGAGGTGACTGGGTTCTGCCCATCTCAGCCTTCAGAAACAGGCCCTTTGCAACTTAAAAATGACCACGGTGGGAGGCTGCATGCCATGTAAATGCTTCAAGTTGGAGCTCTTTATTTTCTGAAAGCCAATTATTAAACACTCCTGTATGTGTCTTGCGGTTTTTTGTTTGTTTTTAATTTTACACTAAAGAAAATTTCTTGGATTGCCTGGTTTTGAAACTAATCCCAATTCTGTTACTTTCTAGCTATGAGAGCACAGGCAATTTCCTTAATATCTCTGTGTTTCAGTTTCTTCTCCTATATGACAGGGTTAATAACTATACTTCAGGGAACTTTGAGAAGTAAATAATCTTGGTAAGCCAAATGCTTACCATTATCACACACCCTCTTCTAAGCCCTGCTCCGAGTTACTGGGTGAAAGCATACAGCCTGTGGGGACACACTGCGCGACCTCGCACATCACTTCCTTGAATACAGCAGATCCAAAGAGTTCCAACTTTGAGGCTGATTTGATCTATGACACCATTTTATCCAAAACCTTTATGGAAAAAGGTGTGCTAGTTTGTCATCAAAACCTAATCAGTAGTAAGACATGTATAATTTTTAAAAAACTTAGAAAATAGAAACTATGTGTAAGGGTATATTGTTAAATGGATTTTGTGGCAGTACTTATTAAAAATATGGCTCACAGGGCCAGGGATTTAGCTCAGTGGTTCTGCCACCTGCATCGCAAGCTCAAGGACCAGAGTTCGATCCCTGGTACCAAAAAAAAAAAAAAAAAAAAAAAAATGGCCCATATATCAACAGAAGATAAGAAAATGATCAAAAGTCATATTAATTATTTCCGTGTCAAAAAATACTTTGGATATTGATAGAAAGAAATGGGCCTCCTGATGATTTGACAAAGTATATCTGAGGTACAGATAGAGCATCAATCTTTTAAGTTACATCTAAAAGAAAATGAACTTCGAAGGGCCTGAGTGCAAGTCTTTCTTTTTCATTAGAGTATGTGGTCTTGTGTCCCAGAGAAGATAAAAAGTGGGAAAGATACATCTGAGCCCAATCTACATCCCAGGATTTGATGGGAATGAAGAAATAAAGAAGTAGTTTAAAATACGTACTTATCCAGAAATAGTGGTGTAAAGCTGGCAGGCTGAATACAGAATTTGTTTCACTCAAAAACTCCACTGATGTCTACTTAAAACATACAAGGGTGGGAAGAACAAGAGACAACAGCAACAGACATCTGGGTCATGAGGGTATGCTGTCATAAAGACAGTAAGTGGAAGCTGAAAGAATACAAAGAAGATTTAAACTGTCACTTGATATTGAGAAAAAGCTACTTCTCCTCACCTCCAAGCATGAGAAATGCCAGTGCTAAATGCCTACTATGGAGGTACTGGGACCAGAATATCACCTGGGAATTTAGTAGAAATGCACATTTTTGAGTGTCCCCATATCAATCAATCAGAAACTCTGAGGGTTGTTCCTAGCTATGATAGTTAACTTTTCTGTCAACTGGAGTAAGAAATGCCCAATTGACTGGATTAGCATAGTTCTCCCTGTGATTGAATTAATGAATTTACTGAAGATAGAAGACCCATTCTGAGTGTGAGTGGCACCAACCAATAGGTTTGTAGCCTGGACGGAACAAAAAGGGAAAGAAGCCGGAAGACTTGCTTGTTTCTTCAGAGGAGCTCCGGTCTTCACCTTCGCCTTGGAGGTCCATCTCCTGGCTTCCAGCACAAACTCGTTAGCCTTCCAGAGCAGCCTCTTCAGTCTACCACCAGGCACAGGTGCGCAGGCTGTCAACTGGGCCCCATACTTCAGACCCAACACCATACCAGGGAACAGTCAAATAGTACTAGTCACAGAGTCACTCCCAAGTCATGGACTTGCAGCCTCAAAAATGAAGAAACTTTTCAGATTTTTTCCTCAGAAATTAGAAACATTTTGGAGTAAGAGTTTAATAATGCACTTAGCATCTAACATTTATATAGTCATAAATGTCTTTACACTACAAAATTATTTCTAAAATCTTTAGAAAGCTTCCGGAAATAATTTTTTAAATATAAACATAAGACAGCGTTCTATTTATGAAAAAAGAATATAAAGCATGAATATCTATCATGAATAATAGGTTTTCCATTATCCAATTATCCCTGCAATGGCCAAAACTCTGGGATTTCAAATTCAGAAACTAAGAAATAACACAGGCACTATCTATGACCATGCCATTTACAAAGTTT
This sequence comes from Heterocephalus glaber, assembly GCF_000247695.1. The sequence continues at coordinate 278,592 of NW_004624844.1, read as the reverse complement.
TTATTTACGAGATCAGACAGAAAATATTTTAGGCTTTGTGAACCATACAGTCTCTTTTGCAGCTACTCAACACAGCTGTTATAGTGGAAAAATCACCCACAGACAATATGCAAAGGAATAACCAGGGCTATGTTCCAATAAAACTTTATTTGCAAAACAGGATGTAAGCCAAGTTTAGCCTGAGGGCTATAGTTTGCTGGACCCTGTACCAGACCATGAATCATGAGAATGCATTCCTGGGACCAGATGCTGGAGAGTACTTTCAAAGACACAGGTTATTAAACAGCTTCCAGGGCAGGTAGGCCTATCAATCTGCATGAGAGCTGGCAAGTCATTTATGCAGGGGATTCCGAATTTGTTCGAGCCAACTTCAACTGTCTCCCCTAACATCTAAAAGAAGACAGGGTATGCTCAGAAATGCATACATGGGAAAATACTAAGACAAAATAGGGAAGCTTGTTTTGATCAGAGTAACCTTTTATTTGTGATACTAGTTTTCACTAAATGTACCATGAGAAAAAGATTCGCTAAATTTTATCTGAAGGATTAAAAAACAATTAGTCCAAGAATATTTCAGAAAAATGCAGGAATTTTAAAAAGAAAAAAGGGGCTTGAGAATTGGTAAGATAGTAGATTCTGAAAATGTTCTCACCACACACACAAATAAGTATGTGAGGTAAAGTTAATTAGCTTGATTTACTCTTTTCACATTGTGTACATATTTCAAAATAATATGTTGTACATGATCAATATACACAATGTTTGTCAATTTAAAAATTAAAAAAAAAACTTTAAGTTGTGGTGGCCAAAATGTGAACTGATTTGACTAGAAAAATTTGAAATCTCTACTAGAATCTCTTCTAGAGCTATTTCTCAAAACATCACTGTATAGGCTACAGAATATTTTTCTAAATATTAAATGCATTACTTGTTCTTAGTAATAAAATAAGTTCATGACTACATTAAAAACGCTTGAGAGCAGTTTAATTTTTCCTTTCCAAAAACCTTTTCCCAGCCAATATCTGACTCATTTTGAGAAATCTGACAATCATGTTTTTTGATGATTAAGACTGTTCCATTATTCCTTCTGCGTGCCCTTGAAATAAATTCTGAAAATATTTCTATTCACCATTTTTTCATTCTAAAAATACATTTATCTTCCTTTTCAATTATGTTCAAAAGTTCATAGTACTCATGATTATATGGTAATCATATTCATGCAATGAACCAACACATTTTTTCTAAGTATCAATTACTAGTGAGACAGCAGGAAAAAACAGTTGAAATATAAACTGAATCAGACTACCTAGGACATGCAGTCAACGAACAAATGGTGAATGCTGATAATTCTTTGTTTTTCTGGAGACTTCATTAATATTTACTCTTTGAATAAAGTGCTCAAAAGGAACAAGGAGGAGGAGGAAGTGGAGGGGGAAGAGGGGAAAAAAAAAGACTAAGAACTCATTGAATGGTCTTGGATCCTGAAGACTCCTATTTTTTTCCTAAAAGTTTTATTTCATTTAAATCTTTATTTCACTTAAAGCTGTAGTGTAGATTTTGTTGTATACAGATCTTAGATCAAGGCTCACTGTTTTACCTATGGATGTCTAATTGCTCAAACATCATTTATGGAAAAAGCTATCCTCCTTTCACTGAACTTCTTTTCTACCTTTGTCAAAAATTAGGTGAGCCGGGGGCTGGGGATTTAGCTCAGTGGTTCCGCTGCCTGCCTTGCAAGCGCAAGGTCCCGAGTTGGACCCCCGGTACCAAAAAAAAAAAAAAAAAAAAATTAGGTGAGCATAAAACAGGGAAAAAGTTAAAGTAACTCTCTTTGTAAGTTTTGTTAGATTGATGCAATTTAGGGAGTTAAACTGAAGCAATTTAAAAAGGCAGGATTTCTCTAGTCCAAAAATAAGCCATAGAACACAAGTCTAGAATTCAAGTATTCGAGTGAAGGGTTCTGAACACCAGCACTCTTCCTGCGGTCCTTTCCTGTTTAACTGTGGCTTTTTCATCTTTGCAAATCGAAACAACACTGTACTTGATTTAGTATACATTCTGGCACTTCTTCACCAGTATTTTTTTTAATGTTTTATTTTGAAATAACTTCAGGCTTGCACAAACTTTGAAAGATACTACAGAGAGTTGCCATACACTCAACACTCAGGATATTCTCCAGTTATCACCAGCTTTTCAGGGGCTGACAAAACAAAAGACTTTCATCTTAAAGTGTTAACTATTTATACTGCCAGCTGAACAAAAAAGAAAATACATCTGGAAATAAAATTCAAATCTGTAGTTACTGTTTAAGTAAACTCTATAGAACTTGCAAATTTAGTATTCTAAACATTACCCTTCAGTTCCCAGCTCATGTGTCACCTCAGAACAGGTACAATATCCCATCACCATCTAGCGCAATATTCTTTTCCTTTCATTCACAGCATCTGCCTCACTCCCTAGCTATATTATTTGTGTGCTGGCTTACTCTCTATCCCCAAGGGCCTCACTGTCTTGCTTCTTGCTCCCCTGTTATAACCCCAGGGGATGGAATAGTGTCTGGTAGATACTCAATAGACTGCTGGAAAAATGAATGAATGCATGAAACCTACATAAATGAGTGAACAATTTGAATCTATTAGGGATGATGTAAGACACATAGTAAAAGACACATCTATTTAGATGATTGCTAGTTCTGAAATTTCAAACCTTTCCACATCTACCACCAGCCATTAGAGTTGAATTTTGGAGAGCCAAACTTCTTATGCTGGTTCATTGCAATGGTACTTCCTGGCAATATTCATTTAATGTGCAAAGTCAACAAAGTACATTTTTGAATCATCCTTAGACTAAAATACAAATCATTCCTCTGTATGGAAAAACAAATTTGAATAAGATCACAAATACTGGACTCCAATCTTACAGTGGTTTGGGAAGGAGAGACTGTGAAAAGATAGGTTAAAAGTTTAAAATGCTCTAGGGGGAAAGAAGCAGGTTTCTTTCTTCCTTCCCACTGACTACCTCTGACATTCAGGTTCAAAGAGTCAGCAGGTTGTATGAGGAAGGATAGGAAGAGGGGAAGGAAAGAAAGAAGGGAGGAAGGGAGGGAGGGGTACCTGTCCCCATATCTTCCATACTTATATTCTCCCTCCCATAGTCAAACAGTACACATTGTACTGCTTCCAGAATACACACCATAAAATATCCATTTATCAAATAAAAATACGAGGATGAAAACACTGGGGCACCTTCAGGCTCTCTGCTTCATTTAAGAGTGTAAATCTTTCTTTTGGGACCTGCACTATGGTAAGGGGTGGGCACTAAAAATGCATTCATTGCGGCACAAAGCAATCCACTAACCAAAGAGCACACTAATTTCACAGTCACTTCTGGAACATCTTCTGCTATGGTGTAATGAGTTGCAAATCATTCAAATTATCTGGTAAACTAAAGATTTAATAGACTAACCTCACTGCCAAGAAATATATCAATATTAATACTAAAAATAGAGTCAAGGGAAAAATTCATCTTCTGATTCCAAGCATAAATTCTGAAAACAAAACAAAACAAAACAAAAAACGTTCATAGAATGCGCAGCTTGCAAAATTTCCCAGGAGTACTAATGCCACAACCTTCCACTTTGGGGATCACTGACATGGGGAAAGCAGAAGGCTTCAGAGAGCTAGGAGGAATGTATTTGAATTGTGAAGACCAAACTCTCTGGGCCTCTGATGTTACATGGCATATGTAAAATAGCTCTGAAAGTAGTAAGTGCAAATATCAAAGATGACAAGTAGAACATAGTATGTACTACTAGTACTGTATTAGTCAATTAAATCACTCGAGCAAAGAGAAAACAATCAGTTGTCTTTTACTATGAAAGATTATTAAAAATTCCACATATTTCAAAAATGTGTGTATGCATTAACATGTAGGTTTGCCTGTATGTAAAACCAAGGATAACATTTTAGCCATTTTTAATTGTAGGTCTACAAGCTCATTAGTCAAGAAGGGAAGGGTAGGTTCTTATTTCCACATGACGCTAGATTGCAGACAGGAAATGGACAAAGATTAACAATATTTTTGCATGTTTTCTACTTCTTATCCTTAAAAAGGATAAAACAGAACTGTGAACTGACATGACTAAACATAATCTGGATTACAACATAATATTTTTAGAGCTGATATAAAAGTAGAATCATTTTCCTGTGACTTGGTAATGCCTCACTAATCTTTTGCCTATTCAACCCTGCCTTTGCTTTTCAACTTGTGTCACTCACCTTGTATCCTAGAATCAAAGTCTTCTAGGTTGGCTTTACCCTCAGAGCTGTTTCGAAGTGGTTTATCCTTAGATGCGCGTAGCTCCTCTTCTTCGAAAGCTGTCAGTCTGTTGGCCCTGCTGGGATTATGTGAGTAAATTGCAGAGGCAACTCCTTAAACTCCTTCTTTTACTAAACAGCAAGGGGCAGAGCCTGAAAAAGAAAGATTACAGTCATAAAATACATCTCTACAGAACTTCCTCGAGCCTTTCAGGAGGACTGCCTATGACCAATCAGAAAATCCCCCCCAGTATAGCTTTCAAAGAGAAAGTTCATACAGGAAGGTGTCTCTGCTTTTTATTTCCTTGGCTCAGTCTTATGTATGTAACCTCAGAAAAGTAACCATTAAACTCCTCAGCAATCAGTAACATTCATAATTTACATTTTGCCCAGAGTTTGGAGTGAGAATTCACTCAACTGATACAGCAAATATTTTCTAAGTGAGAACAAAGTATACTTTCCAGAACCAAGTTCAGACGCCTGATTAAATGTAAATCTCAGACAGTTTTTAAAAAGAAGTATGAGGTGCACATCATCACACATGTACAGGGATGTAGAAGCCCTAGGGCTCTGATAAAGACCTATTAATAATAACGTGCCTTATGAACCATTACCAGACTCCCAGAGCAATCCCAAGCCACAAGAACTGACTATACTACCAAAGAATACAGTTTGGAACTTGACATAATTTCTCAGAAAGCAAAGAAACAGTATACTATGAGAAATTAAATATGTTCCTTTTAAAGAAAAAGGAAGAAAAACCTGACAAGAAACCCTCAATGGAAGCTGTACTAGTTACCCTCTGATCCTGAAACAGGACATTAGTTTTCTCCTTCAAGCCTTAAACCCCTCTGAAGATGCATTTATTCACAAGACAATTTTAAAAATTACTACCCAGGTTTGTTTTTTTCTTTTCAATTCTGTTCTTGCATGCTGCTTTGCTTTTTTTCTCTTTTTACTTATGGAAAAGGAATAAGAAGTGTCCCCCTCCCCTACCCAGACTCTGACACACTATGACTTCTGAAACTGCAAAAGATGTGTCTAATCAGCATCCCATGCTGAGTGCTCATTTAAGTACCATCTTTCTGCAAAAACAAAAAAGTGTTTCTTCTAAATCTGTCTCCATCTTTTGAAAATTAAAAAAGTCTATAAGACAATCCTACGTATCTTAGAAGTCTAAATAAAATGTGATTGTTGACTATAATGATAACACAGAATAACTAAGGTTAGGGAAAATCATGATTATTTTTCTAAGTTCAGCAATATATCTTTTTATTTTCTACACACGCAGCCCAATGTATGCTCTTTAATCTCATACATTTATAGGCAGATGAATTACAAATGGTCAGTTATAAAACTCCCCAGGTCACATTTTCCTTGCTCTTTCGTATGTGGACTGGGCCAAGAAGGGAGGAAAGAAGCATGGTTAGAGCACCCTCTGCTATCCTGCAGTTCTTTCTGCCCACTCCCCGCACCCCACAGGCCTCTAGCCTTGTCTGTTCTCTACAAGTTCTTGAAAATGGCCATTTGGAAAGATAAAGAACAGAGGACCACTGGATAAGATGAAGACTCTGTTCCTGTTTCCCCCACTAAGAAGCAGCAGAAGGGAAATAGAAAAGCTGAATCTTACCTCCTACACCTAAGGAATGTTCCTTTTTCCCTCATCAAATCACACATACTGTATGTGCACCCTCATAACCTATGTAAATCAGACCTGGGACCAAGGAGTGTCTTTCTGCTCCCTTCTTTTCTCCCCCCACAGTCTTTGCCAATATGTCCTTCAGAATCCAGCTCAAATCACAGAGTTCCTAACTCCTTCACTGAACTTCTCAGCTAGAAAAGCAGCTGCTCACTGCACCTGGGCCCTTTGGTCATTCCCACTCCTGTAAGGCTGTCCTGGTCTTACAGGCAGCTAGCTAGTTACCCGTGCTTGAGCCTCTTATCTCCCCTACCAGGTATGTACACTTTGGGAAGCAGGGACCAGCACTTGGATTGCTGCACACAGAGTACGTGTGAGGGTTAAAAATGGTTTCAATTTATATTTGCTCTATAAGGAATTAATCTGTTTCTGTCCATTTTGCTTTTAAGACCACAAAAGTGAGTATTTTCACACTGTGTATGCAATGTCAAGAACTAAGAGTTTTGGCTTGTTCTGAAACTATAATGAATGTTCATGTGGACATACTGTACAATTTTCAAAAAGACAACCACCTAGATAGAGTGTAGTAGTTTCTATAGCCTTCCAGGGCACTGAGCACTCAGGGTTAAAAATGAGTACCGCACTATTATCACATGGGCCCGGGATAACCAATCATCTCTGATACTCACTCAAGTCAGGAATCGCAGAAATATATGTCTTAATTTGGTTTCAAAAGGTTGATTAGGACAGAGTTTTATAGAGTCACACTTGCATTCCATAATTCCAGATGACTGATATATTAAGTTTTTTTGTTGTTGTTGTTACCGGGGATTGAACTCAGGACCTTGAACTTGCCAGGCAGGCGGCAGCACCACTGAGCTAAATCCCCAGCCCCTAACATATTAAGTTTTATTTGAAAACCAAGAGTTCACCAAGTGGCAAGTCAACCTTACTTTAATTAAGAAACTACACAGGGCCCTATTTTACTTTGAACATAAACAGCATGCAGGGCAGAAGTCCAAAGGTGATACGTTATCAAGTTTGAGCCTTATGACTCCTGTGACAATTTTTAAAGCTCTAATTAAGCAATGCACTTGGAGAAGGGAAGAGGTTGTTTCTTTTCAAAAATATAACCAAGACTGGTGCTTTTTTTCTTACAGCTTTTCTGGTTTTTATCAACGCATACTGACAAAAAGAGTTATGCTCCAATTTAAGGATACCCTCTGCAGAGCCAAAAAAGCTTCCAACATCTTCCTTCTAAAATACTAATAAGTAAAAAGATGGAAAGGTTGGAAAGACTGATTTGAACAAATTCTCCCACATCAACCAATACTCAGGTAAGAGACTCTGGAAAATCTCATTCAGTGATCTGGCAATGGTTCCTTCTGAATGGCTCATTCAGGAAGCAAATGATCCATTATCTTTGCAACAGAATTCTTAAGCCTGGTGACTAATCCTCCCACAGCCTGAATCTTGCCTACTATACACTGCGTTCTTGTCTAATACATTCTCCAAACCTTCCTCTCATTTCTTATTTAAGCCCATCAGAGACCATGATGTATTCTATCAAAGACAACACTGTACCACAGAGCTACTAAGTAAAAGTATGTGTGGGGCAGGGGTATGCAGATGAAAAAATAGAACAGGGGCCTCAACAGGTCTTCTAGCTAACACTAACTAGAAGGAGTTAAAAACAAACTTTACTAGAGAGATTCCTCTGGGAAACAAGTAAAGGACGAGGTAGAGAAAGAGGAAAAACGAAACAGATAAAAGAAAAGCACCACGTAGCTTTGGGACTTGCACCAAGAGATACTCTGCCCCTCTAATTTTTTTTACTGGGGCTGAGTTTACTGTCCCGATGGGCTGCTCAGACAACAGAGCAGTGCTGCTTGTCCCTCAGATGCAACATCTTTGGTTCCCTTACCAGGAGCCAGACGTGATATATGCACTGCCAAATGAAGACATGACAAAACAAGCTCCATCACTCCGTAAACTAACAAAGGAAAGTTTTGTAAAAATAGTGAAGACAATAAAGACAATCATAATAACCAGAAGAGTATTTACACAAAGCCAATAACATATATCAAAGTCCATTTCACAAGAATAAATAAGAAATGAGATGCATTTGACTATTTTCTGTACATATGCGGCCCATGGTTTTATTTCAATGCTCACATTATTTCCATAAAGAACTGGTTTCAATTTAGGGATAAACATCCTATACTTGTACTGGTTTTTCAAAAACCATAGCCCAAGACATATTTCAAGATCTTTCTTTGCTATCTTGTTTACTTTATCTATCACCAGTATGCAGGATGGTGAAAAGATCACTGTTTTGCTTTTTTCACTGACAGCAGTGTTTTTTTGTTTTGTTTTTTTTTCTTAAATTCTTTTATTGGTACATTGTAGGTATACAACACAATTACATTTCTCATTGGGAACTTATACCTTTACATGATGCATCATGGTTATTATTTTTCCCCATTCCTAGCCCTCCCTTCACGCCCTCCACCCTTCCCTATTTACAAAGACTTTATTTCCATTTTTTCCATTTCTCAGCATTTTTCCTTTCCCTTCTTTCCTTTCCCCTGCCCCTCCCACTGCCCCTACCCCTTTGGACCTTTTCTTCCTATTTTGCATTATTGATTATTCATTCTAATCATTGGTACATTTTAGGTATACAATATAATGACATTCATCATTGGAAATTTGCACCTTTACATAATCTCTCTTGGTTCTTATTTTTCACCCTTGCCCAGCCCTGCCTTCAACCCCTCCATTCCTCCCTATTTAACAAAGATTTTGTTTCTATTTTTCCATTTTCTCAAATTAATTCCATTCCCTTCTTTCCTTTCCCCTACCCCTCCTACTTCCTTCCCTTTTTCCCCTTTTCTTCCTATTTCACATTACCTATTATACATTTTAGTCTACAGCAGTGTTTTGATAAGAAACTTATTTCTGTTCTTCTTCCCTGCGGTAATCCAAGTACACCAAGGGTTTCTACACTGTACCTCAATCTTAGAGAATACATTTTAGCACTTCAATTCAATATATTTTCTGGAAACAGGTTGTCCTGAAGATGAAAAATATACACCCAGTCACTGTTACCTAATGACTATCCCACCTTTCTTGAAATATATCTGATTTCATTAATGCTAGTATTTATTACAGAAATTAAAATTCATCAACTGAAACAGCGTATCAGAGTTTCCACATCAATCACTGTTTCTGTAAACAGTGACTGAAACACTCAATAGTAAATCAAGTATGTAATTATTATATAAAAAATAACAAACCCTGAGACTAAAGAAGAATCTAGAAATATAAAAAATAATGAACAAAAAAAAAGCTCTTTCCTTTAGGCCACTGAAAAATTAGCTATACATAATGAGAAAAAGCATGTGAATAATCCTTTTAAGTTATAAAAGCAGAAAACATGTTATGGATATTCATGGCATGGGCATACAAATTTTGGCTTGGAGTCTGTGGGTTGAGAGGGAAGTAGGTTAGAGGAAGTTGTTCAGAAGTGGAGACATTTAAAAGATGAGTAGTCAGGCAGGAAATGGTCCAGCAGGGATGAATAAAGGACATTTCAAACAGTGAGAAATGTATGAAAATTAAGTGATGGGAAAGTGTAGTCTGTAGTTCTAGTACTCAGAGCTTAAGGTTCAAAAAAGGAGAGTTGAGGAAGGGCCCCAGACAGGAAATTTGGAACAGTGTGGGACTTAATGATGGTGAATGATGCATTTCACTGTGAGCTGTACATAATGGGAGTAAAGTCCGGAACAAGGAGTCACATGGTCATGCTGCAGAAGGCAGATCCAGTGGCAGAACACATCCAGAGAGAGAGCCTCATCTGCGGCCCTGAGGGACGGAGCAGCTACTGGGAGAGTGAAGGTCAGGACAGGCCAGAGAGTAACTGATAAATAATTGACATCTGACAGGGCAAAATGAATTCCCTGACAGCCTTCAGGATTTCCTGTTTTGTTGGTTTTTTTGTTTTTGTTTTACTGGGCATTAAGACCAAGGCCTTCACACTGAGCTAGATCACCTTACCTTTTTTTAAAAATTAAAAACAATTGTTTTTGGTTTGCCAGGCTCTTGCTAAGTTTAAAAGTTGCCCAGGCAGAGCTTGAACTCACCATCCTCTTGCCGCAGCCTCCTCAGGGTTCTGGGAATGGATTTTTTTTTTTTTTGTCATCTCAAAATAATCAGTGGGAAATAGAACAATTTCATTTTTTCTTTGAAACACTGACCCAGGTATATTAAGAATCAGTCAGCCCTCAGTGTCCGCTGGGGACTGGTTCCAGGACTCCCTTCAGATACCAAAACCTGAGGATGCTCAAGTCTTTTCTACAGAATATCACAGCGTCTGCATAAAACCTATGTACACCCCCCTATATCCTTAGCTCAAATGGGTATGTACTTATCTGATGCTGGGGAAGTATTTCTCCAAATTCAAAAAGCCAAGCACAGGAAGGACCTGGTGCCTATTAAACATTCAAAGGATATTTTCCTCTCCAACTAAAGAGTTTCAGTAATCTTAAATAATCAGATGACCGATCATACAGGGAAAAATTCTGATTACACATTCCTTAAGGAAGTCTACAATTTCATTATTCCCTCAGCAACTTCCATTTTATAGGATAAGTATGACAGAAACCACTTGGAAGTTCTATGTTTCAGCTGAATGAAACTGTATAAAAACACGAGAATCCCATTAACTCTACAGCACTGTAAATATGCTTAGAACATATACTAATCTTCTAAAAGCAGTATACCCCACAGCATGCGGACAACTTTCTCCTATAAAGATCCAGATCAGTAAATATTTTTGGTTATGTGGGTACAACTATTCAAAACTCTGCTACTGTAGCAAGAAAGCAGCCATAGATTAATATGCAAATGAATGCGCATGGCTGAGTTTTGGTAAAAATTTATTTAAAAAAGGTATTTGAGCTCTAATACACCTGGTCAGTTAAAACTGAACAAATCGTTTATTATTTTCTAACAATGTCAGTTGTCAAACCTTGACACTGCAATTAAAACATGAATTGTAGTTATAACTCAATAGAAATTCACCAGCTGTATTTGGAGTTAAATTATTTTAACAAATCGATTTATTTAATAAAGATAGGTAGTTGGGCTATATTGTGCTGCCCTGTCCACCCGACAGCCCAGCTGTGATAGCCTAGGCTGGTTTCACTTGCAATTCATTCCTTAATGTGCATTACTCTGACCAAGTGAGAAAATATTATTCTGAAAAAATGGGCTGCGAAGAAAATTTTCACTGCCAGTGGAATGATAAAAGGGCAAACAAAATGAAGAGGTTCTAAGGAAGTGTCAGACTCAAAGAGACAAGAGAAACAGTGTAACTTTAAAAGAGAATGTAGAATTTGGTGATATCTCAGATCACTAGAGAGACAGTTTAACATATTTTCTATATGGAAATATCAAAAACATGACTAGGAAACCAATTCAAAGAGTGCTCCAACCCATGCCATATATACTCATTAATTGAAAGAAAACTTCAGTGACAGCTTAACATATTACATCAAAATATATTTAAGAAATCTGTAAATCTTAACAGAATATTTGTGTGAGACAAAGCTAGGGAATTTGGAAATTTATTAGTCTCAGATCAAATTTCCTTTATAAATTCTAATGATCACTAGAAAGTAAGGCCTGTGATCACCACAGCTTACTAATCTATATTTAAATCTATAAAAGTTACCAAAAACTATTTTTGCATCTGTTTAATGATGCTTCCACTAACCTGCCATTGGAAGTGACTTACTAGCTCTGTGATCTTGTGGAGGTTACTTCACCTCTCTGTGCCTCTGGCTCCTCACTTGTAAAATGTGTCTCTTCCATGGAGTTGTTTGAGAATTACATAAATGAATGTGTGTAAAGGATTAAGTCCAGTCATACAGGAAGCGCTCAAGTGCTACAATACTGTGGCTGCTCCCCCAAGTCTCTTCTTGCCAAGTCAGATTTATTGGTTCCTCCTCCTTTGCCCTTTTCTTCTCCTTGTAGGTTCCCTGTGGAGGTCTTGCCTCACTTAGAAAGTTTCAAGCTATTTGCTTGACAGAGACTGTTAAGTCCCTCTCCCACTGCTAACCTCTTTTCCAGACTGCATTTCCAACTGCCTACTGGCCATTTCCATTAAAATCTATCACAGGCACCTAAAACTCACTGAGTTTGAAAAATCAAGCCCATTATTTTATACCCTTATCCCTTTCTTCTCCTTGTATTCCTTAGTTGATGGCCTCATTATCTAACCTTAAGCTAGAAACGACAGTTCCTTTTTCATTACCATTTCATTTCTCTGCTCCCATTCTCTCCTACAAGACATCTTCCATTGTCATCAGAGTCACCTTTCTTAAAGCGTATATCTAATTGTTGTATCCTCTTGTTCCATTACACTGCATTGCTGTGGAGGAAAGACCCATGGACTTACAGTCTTGACAGCTTCAGAGACCCTGGGGACTCTCTGTTTGGGTACAAAAATTTTTCTGCTGTGGTTTGAATGTCTTCCCAAAAAGACATCTGACATTTAATTGCCATTGTGATAGTATCTGGAGGTGGAAACTATAAGAAGTGCCCTTGTCCGGAGGGCATGAGTGGACTGATGCTGTCACTGCAGGTGTAGTCTGTGGCCCCTCTTCTTCCCCCTCACCCTCTCTGTCAACCCTGTGGTGCTTTCTGCAGTGTTACGAGGCAGCAAGAAGGCTGTCACCAGACACTGGCACCTGGATCTTGGACTTTGCAGCCTGCAGAACTATGAGCCAAGAAATTTCTGTTCAATATAAATTACTCAGTCTGCAGAATTCTATTATAGTAGCACAAAGAAGACACACTCATCTAGAAGATATTTTTTTTTCTGGTATCAGGGATCGAACTCAGGACCTTTCACTTGCACGGCAGGTGCAGCACCACTGAGCTAAATCCCCGATCCTCTAGAGGACAATTTTTAAACTTTCCCACAGGTAATTTTCAATTGCATCTTTGTTACACTTCTATATCTGAAACACAGGCCTGTTTGGGATACAGTGACCATCATATTCTCCTGGAGATATGCACACTGAATGCCATTTCACCTCTTCGAGCTTGTGTATGTCATTCTCTTTTCCTCTACTGGAATGCTCTTCTCTGCCTGTTGAACACTGAAACATTCTTTTGTTCTAGTTCAAAGCTCAACTGCCTCCTCTGTGAAGCTTTGTGCAAGCATACAATTATGCATGAATGACAAAAGGATGTTAAATAGATTTCTGGTGTCTGTATCCTATAATATCAGTGTGAAATTCCTTATATTCATAGCTTCACACTCTACAGAATAAATAGCCATAAATATTTAGGCATACATTATGTTTGCTTAATTAAATTCTTACTGGTGTGCTTGGATTTTAATAAGATCAGGGGTAAAGACTCCAGAGCATAACTGCCTAGGTTCAAATTCTGGCTCAGCCAATTATCAGTAATGGGATCCTGGGCAAATTACACTGCTTCTCAGTGCCTCCATTTCATGTCCTGGAAAGATGGAGAGGTAACTGTACCTACTACCTCTTAGGATTATCCTGAGGATTGAATCAGTTCATAGATATATAATATATATATATATATATATTATATATCACTTAAAACTACATAAGTGCATGCTTCCTATTATTGTACTCATTTATTGATTAAGAAAGGCTGAAAGGGATCATTACAGAGCAAACAGAATCAACCTTGTCCACATGAGCCTCAGGCTTCGGTCAGCTGAGTCATTAGGTAGAGAATCCAAGAAGGATGGCCGTTTGCATTAATATTTTTATCAACTGAAAAGTGAAGCTTATCTGATAGGATTCCTCTAATGGCTTTCAAGAGCTAAAACAGCAACCCAGAATATTTCTAAGGCACACTCGTCACAGATAGGTGAATATAATTCCTTTGAATAGAAAATAAAATAGGGCTGCTGTTTTCTGGGCAGCAAATCAATGGCCTCCTCACAGCTTACAATGTGCTCAATCTGAAGGGAAAACTCTAAGTAGGAGATTGGGAAGGATGGTAAAGGACCTTAATGACTCACCTTTCAAACAACCTTGGGTCTTATTTGCCAGAGAAATGGAAAGTTGGGCATTAGTATCATCCAATCAGGCAAAGAAAACCACTGTGAAATACAGATCCTAACACCACTGAACCCAAGGAGGGATCTAAATAAGCACATGCTGCAGGATACAGCTGACTTTCTTCTGAGCAATATGGTCACACAATGCACTTGGGATGGCCCCTGTCAAAATTTGAAAGCCATAAAAAAGCATTTTTGAGCCATACCATAAATACTGCAGAATATTTTTATTCCCAATAAAACTGCCAAATAATAATTTGGCAATAATTAGATATTATTTGATAATAATTAGATATTAGGTTAAAACATCTGACTTATTATTGAAACTAGGGAGAGAAAAAGTTCCAATTTCTTAACCTAAGGTCTTCAATTATATAATCCCGGCTCCAACTAATGTTCCAACTATATATATCTTTCATTATATGTTTCCTGAAATCTGCAACCAAATGTGCCTCTTGTGACTCCCCCAATGATACCCATTTTTGGCCCCTTTCTCTAACTAGAACAATATTCCCCTTACACTTCTAAAGTCTATATCCCATTCTTCCATTTAGACCCTGAAGGATAGTATGAAACCAACCCTTACGGCCAACCAGAAGTAATTCTTCAGGTTCTTAGCAACTGCTGGAATTTCTCCAGTCTATCTTGATCAGAGGTGACACAAATGTCTTTTCAAGACTGGAGCCTGTTTGAGGGCTGTGTCCACATATGCTCCTCATCTTTGTCAGCCTGTCTGCACCATGGGGACGTTTGTACATGGCAGGTGCTCCTGCTTTTTGCTACGGTATGCAAGAAGGATGGTAACATGTGCTAGAGCTCATTGTGGCTAATCACAAATGGACAAGTGCATGCACTCAAATGAACTTTGCTGAAGAAAGGCTTTAGTTAAAAAGATATGTAAGAAGACTTGTCTTCTTGTAAAATGAAAATTTTAATGCTGCTTGCAGAGCAAAGAAACCACTGTTTATACTGACCATCCAGTGATTTGTCAACAACTATCAACAGTGGTGTATTAAAAGCTTCCCGCCCATTAAAATAATGGATCTACTTCCAAGTTAAGCAAATTATAAGATACTTGGTTCTCTCTTTCCATTAGTGCAGAATCTAAACATTGCTTGTCTCTGTGTTTTGGATGAAGAGCTCTCAGGACTTGAGTATAAAGTGGTAATTTCAGTCATCATCTCTAATCTGCCTTAAACTTTAACTACTCAAAATGTAAAAGTCAGAGAATTTGATTTATTTCAGAGCCCACCAGTCCCCAGACAGGGAAACATTAACAAAACAATCTCGAAAACTTGGCAGTCTGATAGTATTCGGGCCCAAGTTTACAAGTCCTAACATACTACTTTGGTGCTGACCTAAAATGCTTATTGGATCACAGAGTGGAGGCTGACTTCACTCTTCTGCGAAGTCCAGGGCTGTGGTAATCAGTATGTTGCTGCCAGATCACCAGAGAGCTGCCCACTGTCTCAGTCCTAGGTTCACAGGTGACATTTCACTCCCTACTGAGTACACAAACTGTTACATAAGTTTTAATATTCTTAGACAGAAGTAATTTTTCTAAGCCCCAAACCAGGCCAGAATGGATATCCTAAACCCAGATGGAAGAACAGACTCTACAGGGGTGTCTTGACTCAAGTTGTGTTAATTGGAAGTTTTCTGTTGAGTGATCTATCTGGTACAGCTTTCACCAGTGGTGTCTGGAACATTCAGTCTCTGGCATCAAGTTACTAGTATCTATTGGATTACTGGAACGGCAACTGAATCCTCAGGCAGGCTGCAGGAGACTTTTATGTGTTATGACTGCTCAGTCTTTAAAATATTATATATTTTAAAAAGTATAAATATATTCATCACATGTAAACTGAGGTCAAAATAATGTTTAAAAGCTAATAAGTTGAACAAACAGTGCTAGTGGCACTGCCATAAATTATGCAAGGTTTTAAAATTATGTAACAGACTCTAAAGAAGTATAAAGTTTATTTAATCTGTACTGTCTTTCATAACGGTTGTAATTGAATAATCCTAAACAAATTTCTCTTGAGTCAGTCTCTGCTATTTTTTGTGCAACAGTGATAAAATTATTTCAAAATGCCCCATTTCTTAGGTCTCTTACTGTATCTCTCTTCATCTAGATTTCCATTTGGTTTCCACAGTGACTTACTTGTTTGATTAGGCCACACCAAAATTTAACAACTAAACTAAGTATATTAGCATTCTTACGACTAAAGCTTCCTGTATTTTATAGAGATAGTACTGGCAGTAAAATTGGAATAAATGTTTATATGCTGAGGCAGTGAAAGATCCACTACAATTCAAAATGTTCTTCTGGAAATTTAATTTGACATCAACTGACAGGAAAAAAATAGATGAGGCAAACAGGGTAGGCTAGATCATGACATAATAGCAATTTACTGGAAATTAAGAGCTTTCTGTGGGCATAAGTGGAAGACCATGAAAAAAGAGCTTAGGTCTTGGAGTTAAACAGGTGTGGCTCAAATCTCAGTGTTGATATTTTTCAGCAATGAAACTCCCTGCAAGTTACTCAGCCTGGCGTATCCTCAAGTTATTTGTCTGAAAGATGGAGATTTATGCTAATAAAACCTAGTTCAAGTTGCTTTGGAGATTATACATACAATCATGTGCAACATAATGACATTTTGGTCAATAATGGGCTGCTTATTTGTGTCTTTCCTTGAGCTGTTACAGTTCCCTCAATGGATGTTCTAAATCAATTCAAAATATTTATCTTCCATGGTCATTTTGACTTTGGGGAAGAGCCTGAAGTCCAGGGTGCCAGACCCAGTGAATAAGTTGGATGAGGACCCACCATAAGGTTTCAATAATCTACCTTTCCTGCTTTACCTTGGATGGCACTTGACAACATCATTCACTAGTTTTCATCATACCTCCTAAGACACTTACAGAAAAGGACTCCCAAAACTGTTTCAGAAAGTAGCAAGCATGATTGAATAAGTGTGTTTGAAGTGATGAAGTATTTGAAGAGGGGATTAATGGCAACATGTCTTTTACTGCAATACATTTTTAAAATTTAAACATTCACGGTGTATTTCAATTTCCCTTGTATGATGGTGATTCCATAAGACCACAATGAAGCTGAAAAATTCCTATTACCTAGTGACATCACAGCTATGGAAAGGTCATCAAGCAATATATTACTCACACGTTTGTGCCAATGCTGGTGTAAACAAACCTATTGTGCTGCCAGTCACACAAAAGTTCACATGATCATAACTGCACACAGTCCATAATACTTGATAATGGTAATAAATGACTACTTGTTTATGTGTTTACAATAATATATTTTATCATTATTTTAGAACATAATTCTTATTAAAAAAAGTTTAGTATAAGCCAATATTTGGGTTAAGCTAGTAGCAGCCTCACACATCTCCAGCATGTTTATCGTGTTTCTTGATTAATTATTTTCTATTGTGATTGATTTAATCTCCTGTCATTTTATCACATGGTCCTAGGCATGACAGGCCATACTGTACACACACACACACACACACACACACACACACACAGCCTATCTGTATAGTAGGGTTTAGCATCCAGTGTTGTATAAATACACTCTATGATGTTTGAACAAAAACAAAATTGCCTAACAACATATTTCTTAGAGCATGTGCCCACTGTTAAGAGACACAAAACTGTGTATGTTCAGGACCTATCACCCCTGCAGACTTTCTAACACAGATAAGGTTAAATTTTTTCTTTATAGGGCCAGGGATTTAGCTCAGTGGTTCCGCCACCTGACTCACAAGTGCAAGGACCCAAGTTTGATCGCTGGTACTGAAAGAAAAAAAAAAAATTTCTTTTCCAAAGCTGAGAACCATGGGTTATTCTAACACCTTGATATAAGCCAAACTTTCTTCAAACTACAAATTTTCCTCCTCACAGAAAAATTATATGCAAAAACCATCGAAATACTCATGCCAAGCACTCAACTTTTCTGAGGCTTACAAAAAGACCATGAATTTAAAAGTTCAAAGCAGTATAACTAATAGGCAACTGTCAGATAGTGAGTAGCTAAGGCCTCTGAAACCATCTAGGTTCATGTTTTTACTCTACCACTCTCTAGCTGTGTGATCTTGGGTGTGTGTAATCATTTTCCATTTCTATAACAAAATACCCAAGGCTGAGTAACTATTTTTTAAAAAGTTATTTAGTTCACAGTTCTAGAGGTTCAAGGGCACGATGCTGGCATCTGCTTGGCTCTGATGAAGGCCTCACAGTAGATGGCAACATAATAGCATGCACAAGTGAAAAATGGAAAAATCACACTGCCAGACATGAAGCCAGGGGAGGGGCAGGCTTGCTCCTTTTATAGCAGTCCTCTCTGGACAACTAAACAAGAGGTCCCATGAAAATTGCCTTAATCTTTTCCAAGGGGAGCCCCCCTAATGTGCCAACTAACTCTTGCTAAGCTCTGCCTCTTTAAGTTTCTACCACCTTGCACATCCTCACATGGGAATCAAGCTCCCAACACACGAACCCATGGGAGACACAATCGATCCATATCCAAGTCATAGCAGTATGTCTCCTGCCTGTCCCTTGGCCTCTTTAACTGTGAATGGGACTACTAAGAGGAAGTAACAACAGTATCTGCTATGTAGCTTGTATTATTACTAAACCAATGTTGCCCAAAATTCATATCATACATATTTCCAGATCTAAAGTATTTATGATCATCCTCTGTGATTCTCCCTGCTCATTCTCCTCCTCCACATAAACAAATAAATAAGCTGCCTTTTCTAACGGAGCCAAACTGAAGAACTTCATGGAAGGCATCCACTGTCCTGTAGGGTCCAGACCTGACTGGAGCCCACCAGCCCTGATGCAGGCCCCATCATCGTCTCCCTTTTACTACGGTGCAGTGCACAAATCTGTCCTACTCAAGGAGTTGAAGGAAGAGGATGTCGCCAACCTATCCCAGGCCCAGCTGGTGTGGTATCACTGGCCCTACCCGAACTCCTTGATTTTATTTGGCAGCAACAGTAGGAGAGTTCTCAGCACAGAGCAGACTCTCAGTTAAGTCTGTGGGATGAATGACCTTTTGAAACTGGCAAGTGACACAGTTAGGAGTTACGGTCTGTAAGAACAGTCAGAATTCCATACCTGGCTGCCACTATGCTTTGGTCCCCTGTATCTGTCTTTCTAAACTACAGGCCCACCTTGGGATCCACTCGAATCCTGGCTGGATGTTTACACTGTGCCTGGCCCTGAGAATATGGCAGCAAAAGATCAGAGTTTTGGCTTTAAGGAGCTTATTCTGTAATGTAACAAGGACTTGGCAGGGAGAGACAGGGTTCAGAGTTCAGAAACAGAAACAGATAAGGGAAATTTTTATTCTCTTTTTCCCTTGGGTTACAATGAACAGGATCTTTAGACATTTTGAATGAACTCTACTGATACCTATTAAGTAGTTTAGAATATATATTTAAATTCTTACATTGTTGATGGGAACATAAACTGGCATGTTTAGAAAAATATTTGGCAATATCTTCTAAAGGTAATAATACACTATAAGCCAGCAGTTCTACTCCTGGATGTATTTCTGTCTAAATTACTTTTCTCATTGCTGAGACAAAATACCCAACACTCAAAGTTAAGAAAGAAAAGGTTTATTTGGTTTACAGTTTGTAGAGGTTTCAGTCCATCATCAGCTGGCTCCAAGGCAGGGTGGCTTGGCAGAGAAGCAGGTTTTGCCAGGCAGAAGGTAGCAAAGCAACAAGGGGACCTTAATAGCGTCTTTCTGCCCCTTGTATCTTATCCAGACTACTGGGATTAGGGCAGTGCCAAAGCAATCAGTGTACCGTTTAATAAACACACGCCCTTAATCCTAGCATCATACACTCTAGATTCACCCACCTTTGAAAAAGCCACCTTGGTACTCATAAGGCTTCGGGGGGACATCTAGACCCAAACCATAACAATACCCAAGAGAAATGAGTGCAAATTCAGAAAGTGCACAGAAGTTCCCGTTCACAGTGCTCATAAAACTGCCAAAGTCAAACTAATCCAAATGTTCACTAGAATAGATATTGTAGGTGCCTCCAGGTTGGTAAGCACAAGGAGGTGGTGGGAAAGTGGCACTTCCCAAGAGGGCATGAGTCCTCCATGCCACCTCCAGCTGTACCTTGTCCTATGCATCCCTTCCATCTGGCTCTTCCTGACTTGCACCCTCTATGATACACTGGCAGCTGAATTAAAGAGAAGTTGAAGGAACAAAAAGCTGCACTATATTCTGCTGATACTGACATGTAAGAAAATAAGAGCTATATAAAGTAATACAGACCAATCAATGCAAAGAACATCTTTAAAAAAACAGGAAGCTGCAGGTAGAAGTCATGTGAAGACAGAATCCTGTAGGAAGCACTCGGAACAACAATGATGAAAGCAACCAAGATGGGTATCATTATGCTGAAGATGATGGAAGGAGAAAAAAATAGAGATATCCCTTGCTGCCACTGCTGAGCAACTGTATAAGCCTGGTAAGGATCAACCTCAATCACTCTGATTATGATGGAGAAGAAATACCATTATTCTTGGAAAAAATGAATAGAATATTATGAATATTGTAAAATATTCACACAATAGAATAATACATAAAAATGAAAAAGAGTGTAGTACTTATGTAGCCAATAGCAAAAACATGTGTGAATCTTAACCTAAAAAGACACTGTATAATCCTTCCCCACGTACTGGCAACTGATCCTAGGGCCTTCATCCTGAGCTACATCCTCATCCCTTTCTTATTTTTTATTTTAAGATAGGTTCTTGCTAAGTTGTCCTGGCTGGGATTGAACTTGTGATCATTTTGCCTTCCAGAGTGCTGGAATTACAAGGTTTCATCAACAGGCTCAGCTGTATAATTTCATTTATAAGAAGTGCAAAGACAGGTTAAATTAATGTGCAGTTGACAGTAGTCAGAATAGCAGTTACTGTTGGGGGCATAGCTGACGGGGTATGAAAAAACCTTCTAATGTGCTAGAAATGTTCTAGATCTTCCTCTGTAGGTGCTTTCGACATTGATATAAATAAAAAATGAAACATATACTTTATTGTGCATAAATGACACACTTTTAGAGAGGCTAAACAAATAAAAATCACTATATTTAAAACTTTAGTGGCCCCAGAGTTAAATCATGTATGCCTCTTCCCTTCCCTTTTGTTCCTTTCTTCCTTCCCTCCTTCCGATATTTACTCAATGCCTACCACTGTCCTAGGCATTGCAAACATACCAGTCCTCATCATTAGGGAGTCTGGAAGCTAGTGAAGAAAATCACTTCACTGGTAACACTATTCATTTGGCAGTAATAAATCACATATCATCTTCTGACGCCTCATCTGTTCTCATCTTCAATTACTTGACATTTTTTATGCTGATTAAATTTACAGCTGGTCTCAAGTTAAAATGTAAAGTCTCTGGTTGCCCGAAACTTTCCTATGCCCTTAAATGCCTAGCACAGTGTCTAGTACACAGCAAATACTTAACGATGTCTTGTTTATATAACCTATCATACCATGTTACTGTTCTTGGCCTCCAGTTCTTAGCTAATATTCTTTTCTCCAGGTTTGCATTTTTCTTTGCCCTTTATGGAACCTGCAGATCTGCAAACTATTTGCAAACACAGAGCATGTCTTATACTTATATACACTACAATGACTAGCAGAGTATAGGATGTACCTTGTGTTATTCCAAGTTTTCCTTTAGTAACCATTTCACTCTATAATAAAGCTTAAGAATATGGGAGAGGTGAGGTGGGGAAAGTGAAGAGGTAACAGAATCATGACACTGAGGAAAAAATCATGAACTTTGCTTTAACAGCTTGCAATGCACTTGCAAAAATCCAAAAATAGCACTGACCGTCTGGCTTCCTCTTCCTATAGTGCTCAGGGCCCCAAGGATGCCACGTATCAGCAGGACCAGAAAATACCTTATCCATCTCCCAGTATCAAGGGTCACTGATGAGGAAAAGATCTAAGAGTGCCAGGGAAAATTTTGAGCCTATCAAATGTATTTAACACCCTTAAACTTGTTCTCATTAAGAGGAGCAAGTTGAAAGAACTGGGCATAGCTTCTCTTGTTCTTGTTGCATATAGCTGACCTCACGAGATTCCTGAAGCCACCTGTTACCGCCTGGAGTCACAAGACTGTGAGGGATTGCATTTTGACATCTCAGCCTCACCCCACGTTCACATTCATGCTGACCTGCAGCATCCCAGTGGCTGGGCACCATCTGCTCCCTCCCTAGCGCCATCTACACTTGACAGCTGGAGCAGACCGATGAATCACAAACCCTACGGGGTCCATAGTGGAGCTTGCTGCCATAACCGAATGGCTCTGTGTTGGGTTCCTTCACTGATATTTAAAGGGAGCATCCTGAGTGCTGCAGAGGACTTTCTGTCCTCTTTTGAGATTGTGTTGGGGACAATTATCAGAGGTAACACTCCAGGTGGGGAGTCAGTAAAGACCAGTGTGGTTAGTGTTGTCTCATGAAAATCACAAAGATACATGGGGCCATGACACTTCACTGAGCATAATGCAGTCCTCTCAGGACTGAGACCAGTATTTCAGTCATGCCCTATAAATCTAGATATGATTTTCCCTGCTTCCCTCTTGCCCTCCTTCCCCTCACATTACTCTTCCTTTTAATTCTCTAATTTCCTCTGCCAGGAACACATTTCTTTTCCTCTGTAAAATCTAGTTAATCTCAAGTCAGCCCAACTGACATTTCCCCACAGAAATATTCCCTGGTCCTGCCAGCTGGGCCAGATGTCTATCGCACAGTCTCATAGCACCTGCATTTTTATTTTAGCACTTACCACAGTTTGCAATTAAGAGATTTCTGTGATTTTTTTCAGGCAGAATTTACCTACCACTCTTATGCTTCTCAAGGCTACATGGTGCTCAATAAGTATCTGTAGCATAAAGGAAGGAAAAAGAAAATCAAAAGGAGAGGAAGAAAGAGAAGGCCACAAGGAAAAACAAACCAAGCCCGAAGAGGCAAGATTTAAGAATGTAGTGATGCTTTGGTCTTGTCAGATTTAGGCTGGGAATAGAGGACACATCCCAACCCAGCTCATGTCACTAGGGAAAGGCTGTCATGCTTCCAAGGGCTGCCCTACATTTCCTCATTCAAGCCACCGCTAGAGAGCCAATGACCTCTAACACAGCTCTAAGGGACAATCATTCAGTACTACAAGTAGAATTTTGTCCTTTGCAAACTTCTGGAGCTGGGTCTAGTCATTTTATAGAAATCCTACACATTTTAAATGAAGGCAATTAGTATAAATTCTAAAAAAGTAAAAAAATTTTATGTGCCATATTAATAGTCTTCTTTGAATTTTCAAACTCCCTTTGAGGTCTACACCAGTGATTCCTAATGTAAGGGCGAGGGACCCCTTGGAAATTACACAATTGTTGCAAGGGGATGAAAATGCACACACAGAGCAAGTATTGCCTGCAAACAGAAGATATTAAAAGGGATCCTCATATTCTAAGCAGCTCAAAGCCATGCAGTTTAGTTATCACTGGTCCTGCTTTCCACTGGATTGATGGAAGAGGTCCACTTTTATGGGTCCTTATTACCTGGGCTGAGCCAAGAGTTTCCAACCTCACTAGGAAACTCAGAGGACATGCAAGGTACTGTGGTGCCTGAGCTAGGGGCATTTATATGAGAAAATGATGGTTTAAATTGAGCAATTTAAGGAGACTTAATTTACTTCTTTTCATGTTTATGAATTCTCCTTTTCCTTGGTTAGATGATTTCCAGAATTCAAAGGTGTAAGTGAAAGATCTCACCAGACAAAGCAACTGGCATCACCGTGGAAGTCTGGATGGTGATTCTGATCACAGCCCCATTGCGGGTCACCATGAAGCGAGGCCTACATGGACAGCTCGCTGAGTATCATGTTAACTACCAGTCTCTTCTTTGCTGGAAATGTGGGCATAAAGTGACTAAAAGTGCTGACCAACCAGGCAAAAACTGCACAGCCTTTAAGGACCTTGGGGCAAATTAAAGTTTATCATCATCATTTTAGAAAATACCAAGGATGTTCTCTCTCACACATGTATGCAAACACACATAAATGTACATAGTTGAGTATCTCTCCAGGCCTCTATGCTTCCTAACCAAGGTATGAAAGACAGGGTTCTGCAGTCAGGAGCCTCCCATGGCCTTGAGCACAGGTTCACTGTGAGAGGAGGGAATGACCACCCAGCATTCCAATACAGCAGGAAAGCATCCTTCCCAAGAGTTAGAAGTCTGGGTTTCTCATGGCTATGCTGCTTCAAAGTGTGTCACTTTGTCCCAGTCACTTAACTTTTTCTGGGTCTTAGTCTCTTTATTTATAAACGAAGGATGCTAGACTGCTAGACTGACTGCAAAGTTCTCTCCAGCGCTGACAGTCTATTCTATATGTCCTTTAGTTCAAGGTTGTATTAACACTTTATTTTTGGAGAAAGCTGTCACAGAAGTAAGTCTCATTTTAGATTAGATATGCTGTAGTTTATTACAAATTTTTTTAAAAAAATTTTTCATCTATTTTCATTATAAGTTTAGAACTATATCATCCAAAGATTTAGTTTAGCACTATTGATAAGGATTGGTGAAGTTTCAGGGCCGGGTGTTGAGTATTACATGCAACAAGAAAACACTTTCCCCAACTCTTAACTTTCAGTCCTATCTGATTCTTCGCCTTTGTCCCATGTTTCCCCAGATTAATAATTACAACTAAGAATTCACTGAAGTGAAGGGAGATCCCTGTATTTTGATGTCTTCTAATTTTCACATTAAACAAAAGCCAATAGGACAATGAACACAGTTGCCTAGGCCTTAACATAGCCTATGCCTTTAAACAATGAGAGATTTAAAAACAGTCATTCTCATTTCTCTATTTCACCACAAATCTACTTGATCCCACAGCTCCAAAGAGGGAGGCTATTGGGCTATTTTCTGCTAAAATATCAAAAGGAATTTGTTCTCATCACGCTCTGCATCTCAGTGAGGTCTACCTCAAAATATTAACATTTCTTCCTCTTTAGAAATGAGTAATTGGTTAAATAAACACAATGACACTTCAGGTATTATTTAATTCACAAACTACTTCTCTTGGAGGCAGATTCTGAATGATAGTAACAAAATCTTTAAAATCTGGTAATTTTGCTTTTCCCTCCCATCAAAAACAGTTCTCTTTTGTAACAGGTATGAAAAATTCATTATTCAAAACAAATGAGTATACTTAATATACTTACTTTATGGTTTGTAGAATTATGCTTGAAAACTGACATACTTTCAGGACTGGCATTTTAAAACAATATGGGCGGACAATGCTGATTGTTATAAAATGACATGCTGCCATTCTTGACAATTTAGAGCTTCTGTTAGCACTTTGGATGCAACTGAAACTCTGCTCTATTACACGTGGAAAGCTTAATAAACTTTGCATATCAGTAAAAATCCAATATGGACAGAATTTTTCAAGCAATATATATTTTTTAAAAATTCATTTCTGCATTTAAGACTAAATTTCCCTGTATAATAAGTAATTAGGGTTTGCATTCTCAAATCAGAACACACACATATGTTTTGCCTTAGATATCAACTGTGTGCAGGTCACATATATCTCTATTTTGTTTAATACAAAAAAACTAATCAAAGTACCTTATATATTCCCTCTCATTAAAAATTGTAATAACAGTAACATTAAAATTTGAGACCAGGAGAAATCTAGATGACAGAGAGTTCGCTTGACTATAAAGGAAGCCAGAATCACAGTGGGCATGAGGGGCTTATAGATAATTAATTTTGTCTTGTGTTCACAGACTGAAACTCATTTCTAGAGATAAAATCTTTTCTCTAAGAAAATGTTCAAAGTGAGAAAACAGTTGAAGGAAGGTCAACTAAAGTTGATATCTGTTCAATACAAAATTCTCCATTTGCACTGGTGCAATCTGTTTTCTGATCTCTTCACTTCACATAAATCACTTCACATCGAGGCCTCCAGCCATTTCTGCACTATGGAAGCTAGTGACTAATATTTGAGTTTCACCTTCCTGAACTCTTTTCCTACTCAGACATGTTCAAACATAGCTTTTGTAAAAGGGAAAGGGACTCAGTAGAAAAACAGATCAGACAAAATTTCAAGCTCCTTTTACAGTTATATTTCCTATGATTTTATAATTCTCCCCTTAGTCCCTTCTACCTTAGCTTACAGTCCTTGATTAGTTACCATATACTTTTCTCACCTAATTTTTCATTAGTTCTCTTATGAGTTTTCCTCTCTGTTTTAATGAATTGTAACATTCATGATGGATAAAGTGGTAATTCTTATGTGTATAGGATGATGTTTTACAAATGTATATAACTATGTAACTAGCACCAGATCAAAGTATAAAACATTAGTCTCTCAATCAGTTATTCCTCAAAGAACCACCATTTTGATTTCTAACAACAAAGATTAGTTCTTCTATTTTAAAAACTTCATCAAGATAAGCATCGATCTTTTAACATGAATTCCATTGAAAAATGAAGAATTATATTGGTTTTATTAGGAATAAGGATTTTTGGCCTGGAGAAAAAAAGGTAAAGACAGAAATCAATGAGTTTAAAGCTTTGAAAAATCCTTAGTAATCTTCAATTTGAATAGGAAGTTATCAGCATGAAATAATGAAGATACTTATCCTCATTATAAACCTAAAAATAATAATTAACCAAGGTGTAATTACCATCCCTGGTGCCCAAATTATTATTTGAAATACTATTTTCATAAACAAAGAAGCAGAACTCCTTAAAGAAATGACTGATTCCAGGTCTAGGAACAAAAAGTCCAATGAGACTGGAATATGCTTGCCTATCAAAAATTATTTGAACCATGTTATTAAATAAATAGAAAGATAATTAACAAAAAGACATATGCTTGAAAGCCAATTAGACGATAGTCCTACAGCCCAAAATAGGACAATTTGGTAAAAAAGAGTAGTGACTGCAAATACAGTGAATCATATGAAATATATTTAAATCCATAAGTTTATGATAAACTCCTTTATAAAAAATCACTGGTCAACTTTAGAGAAAGCGATTTTGAAACTGATAAAAGAAAATAAGCATTTATCAGTTTTTCAGTTACATGCTGTGCCTCCAGGAAATTGAGACCTTGATGCAGAACAGTTACACATTATAGAAATATTACAACCAAAAACTGAAGAAGAATGCTACAACTAAAAGATTACCATTTTGCATCTCCTCACAAATAAATGGGATCTTGGTGATGGTCACTGATTGCTGTCAAGATTACCAAAAGGTGTTCACATTCTCCACAAGTTTCGTACGGGGAAACAGATCATCCAGCAGTCACTCACTCTTAATCCAAACAAGAAAGGGAACAAAGTAAAAGTTAATTTTACCTTTTGGGCTCTCTTCATTCCCATTAGTTAAAGAACTACAAGAAGCTTGGCATGATCAATGTATAAACTTTCTTTGGGAAAAAAACAACTGCCTGTCAAATGGGCCAGAGGCATCTATAAATTAGTGCATCCCTGGGTTCATGGCTCTGCTTATGAGCACTTCCTGTGTAAGCTCTTACATATTTCTTCCCTAAGAGCTAAAAGTAAGGATAATTCTGCCTTCTGCATCCTAAAATAGAGATAATTGAATTAAAGAATACAAACAAAACTCCCCATAGAGAAAAAACACACATGGATCTAATTCTACTGTTGACTCTTCACTGGTTTCTTTTACATTAAATGAAATTAAATTAAATGCAAGCTCTGAGTACAGTAATTTGACTACTACTTTGATCATTTCTCTTCTCCTTAATTAGCAAAAACGGACCATTAAGTAATCCCATTAAAAATGAGACAGGAAAATGGCTTTCTGGCTCTCACAATGATCAGTACTTGACCTTAAAAAATCAGTACAATCTCAAAAGGAATTTGATCAAGACAACTCCAAAAACACATAGGCAGGTACACCAGCAGGAAATCAATAAGGGTAGAAGGGGTGGTGACACCTCCCTTACAAGCCAGCAACTGGGCTAGCTACAGGAGAATTATTCCACAGTGCAGCACCTCCTCCACAGGAACCTTCCAAACAGAGTCAGCTGTCACTGGACAGAATGATGAAATTCTTCACAAGCAAAACTGCTAAGCTCCCTATGTAAACTCAAGAAATTATGAGATGAAGTTGCTCTCCAACATTCAAGAAATCATCTTTGTGTAACCATGAGATGAGGGGATACAGCTCCCAACTCCACGAACAGCACTGAACACTGGCTCCAGAGTAGAGCTTCATAGACATGATGCTAAGAAAAGAAGCCAGACACAAAACATGCAGTTCATGAACAAGCAGAGCTAGTCTGGGGTGAAAAAAATCAGAGCAGCACTTTCCTAGATAGCTTGGGGAGCTGAGAAAGGGCATGGGGGACTCTTCTGAGGAGACAGAACTCTCAGGACAGGGCGCAGGCTACATAGGTATATCCGTTTGTCAAAATTGTATAGCCAAGATTAATACTTTTCAATGTAATGTGTGTAAATTCTGCTTTAAGAACTATTTTTTAAACCATCAGTACTATCATCATGTACTGGCGATATGCACAGATGATACAAGGATGGCAGAGTACTTATAACTGTGGTGGGTAAACTGTGGTTCACTATATTACTGTTTGCTTTGCACATGCTTGAAATGTTCCACAATTTCAGTTTATAAAAGACTAAAATTTTATCCCCTCTTACATTAAACAGTTACCATTCTCCCAGGCAAATCACAACCTTTCTGAACCTCATTTTACTCATTTACAAACTAGAAGTAACAGCCCCTGCACATCTCATTCAAAATAACCTTGAGTTGTTGCTAAATATCAAGTGAGGCAATGGATATACATATAATTTCTAAAACATGAGGCAATATACAAACAGAAAATTAATAATAATGAAAATCTGTGATTACTCACCAACTACATTCTACATTTGAAGAGATCATTAATATATTTTCTTCAGACACACAGTATATATTCACTTTACAATAATTCCTGCTTGACAACATAGTAATAGAACTGCTAGGCCAGAAGTATGTTTAACACAAATATTATTTATATTTGATTACAAAGGATACCGTATGATCCATCTTTCATAACTTCCTTAATAATGAACAATTTAGGCCTTAAAAATGTGTGATTCCTGAGAATATACCAACCTGACCAGGAGAGGATGCCTAAAAGCACATTTCAGAAGAAAGCTGGTTTAGGATTTTAACTGTTCTGGATAATTTTTATGTTCATAATTGAGAATCAACCACCATAAAACCCACTGAAGCTTAACCAGCCAAAATAATGTTTATTAGTTTATATAAAATTGCATTAGAGACAACAGAGATTAAGTTCTTAATGGGACTCAATTAGACATAGAAATTAGACAGTTGGCCTTCCAACTTTTTGGGGGTGGGGGGGTCCCAGGGATCCAACTCGGATCCTTGTGCTTGCGAGGTAGGCAGTGAAACCATTGAGCTAAATCCCCAGCCCCGGCCTTCCACACATATCTTCAAATCAAAGAAGCCCACCTAAAAGTGCACATGTGGACTATCATTTCATTTTTTTTAACTTGTCTGTTAGGCTAACTTACGTGCAATTATCACAAAATACAATCACTCACACACACACACACACACACACACACACAGTAAGAGAACACAAGTTGCAGCTGCAATTATGCAAGTATCATCTGCTCAAATCCTGGTGAGTCAGGAGAAAAGCAACAAATAGATTGGCCGGGTGTGCCGTTGTTGGGCCGAGTTTCAAAATGAGTAAGCATAACAGAGCAATGTTTTTGATAAGGACATTCTGGCTCGACAGTATACGTACAAGAATATCATTTGGATAAATTCTTCTACATTGATGTCATCTTCAAATAAAAGATGTGCACAACAAGTGCTTCCTTGCAGTGCTCCAAAATGCTTAACGTCCAGTTTTGGAGAGCAAGTTCCTTGGCCTTTCAGCTCTGCTGTGCAATGCAGAAACCTGGGGAAATGCTCCTCCTTGTGTTGCCTCAGATGCCCCCACGTTGGCTCTTTCCCACACGACTTCTTAAAGAAGCCCAGCTCAGGCTACCAACTGCTGGGTTTTAGGAGTTGCCTGAGGAAGACCGTCTGAGCTACTATTTGTGAAGTAACTAAACAAAATATGTTCAAAACTGCCCACTTCTTGCTCCTTTGTTAGGGTAGAGGAGACCACACCACAGCAAAAGGGTTGGTCACTTCCAGATAAGCCAAGGCTTCAAGTTAAACCCCCCACTACACCTACCACCCTGCTAAGAAACTTGAGCAATCTAATTCCACAACATCCCAAAAGCCATTTTCCCTTACAGTCTACCATCTCCTATCCACAGGAGAGGTCACTTCTCTAGGAAATTCCACTGCATTCTCTAAATATTAACTCTTTGCTTGTTTCCTCCGATTCATCACAGAGCTCTATAGCGTTTTTGCATCAGAGAGGAAAGTCTTCCTAGTTAGCCCATTAAACCACATTACTGTCCAAGTGGCCCTCTGAGTCAAGAGAGGAGATGCCCAAGAGGAGCTCAGCCTCTCAAAGAATTTACCCTCTCCTGTAGCACGAAGTTGGAGACATCAAGGTCAAACCGCGGATGATTCAAACACCAAGACTTGAGTGAATTCCAAGGACGTTGGATCAAACCATTTCCTCCAAGGTTATTTTAAACTCTAAACTGATACCATTCAGAAAGAAGCAGTGAAAAGGGAGAAGAGAGGAACTGAGTGAGAACAGAGGGCTGGAATGTAAGCTGTATGGGATTTTGGAAGGAACCATTCCTCAGTCATTCCCCTCCCCCAACCATGTCCACTTTATCTTTGTTCCCAACATTCCTTTAAGCCTAGGTCCTGATGTCAAGCTTCGATACGGAAGAAATCTGGTAAGAAAGGTAAGTGGTAGGAACTGAAGACAGTCTTTGAATGACTCTACCACTGACTCAAGGGAACAAACCCCTTGGGAGTCTCAGCCCATGGAGGCAATGGTGTCAATTCCACAGAACTACTGTATGTTTTTTGGAAATTCTGTTTCAGAAAACACCAGAGAGTGAACTAAAAAACAGCAGGCCCCAAAACTTTTCACAGTCACCTGGGGGCACTGTTTAAAAATACTAATACCATTCTCTGGTGTTTTTAATAATAAGCTTACCCAATGGGTGCTAGAATTCAGAAACTTGTGTATTTTACTAGCCACCACTAACTACTTTTTCCCAATTTTCATCTTGTGTGCCCCTAAAAAGATTACCAAATAAAATACAAAACATCTAACAAATATCTAATAAGGATCCACTTTTTAGTATAAGCATGTCTCAAATGTTTAATACTAAACATTTATGCTAAAAAATAATTCCTTCTGTATCTGCAATTCAAATTTAATTTGTTGTCCTAAATGTGACAATTCTACACCCCATCTCCACCATAATGATAAATAAAATCAATAGGCACTGACTTTATCCTTTCAGAATCTAGAACATGATTAATGCAGCAGGATAAGAATGAGCATGATGCTATTACTGGGACAACTTCCATTTCTCAAACTGTGAAATAGAAACAGTTGAGCCAGATCTAAAATTCTACTAAACCACTGAATTATGAATAGACATTTACCCGTATCACATTCAGTCATCCATGTCTGAAATTTTCACATCTCCTGGAAGAGGCTTCCTCACAGAAGAGAATGACCACCAACACAATTATCATCAATTCTCCTCTTTCTTTTTTTTTTTAAATGTATATATTTATTGGTACATTTTAGGTATAAAATACATTTACATTTATCATTGGGTGTTTGTACCAGAACATGATGCATCTTAGTTTTTATTTTTCCTCCCATTACCTGTGCACCCTTCACCCCCTCCACCCTTCCCTATCTACACAGAGTTTGA
>NW_004624844.1:185564-217997 GCF_000247695.1 Heterocephalus glaber | reverse complement strand
GGGAAAAAAAAAAAAAGAAAATAAATACATTCCAGGCAGATGGACTGTTTCTACTCAGGCCATTAGAAAACACCTTTACATTACATAACTATCTGATAACCAATGCTGGTTGCAATTATAAGTTATCTGAAAGCTTAAAATCAAAACAAAACACAGGAGCTCTGAGTCCTGAAGTGTTTCTCAGAGGCAGCCATTAAGAGGACTTCCTCAAGAACACCCAAGGCCCAGGAATGGCTCCTACCCTCACTACACAGAATAGAAAGGTACTCACGAGAGGTATTGCTGGGGAAAACTCTTGACAGACCAACTTAGCGTTGTTAATAATAAAGTGTTGGGGTGAGTGGAAACCTCAATGTTCTAGTAATAAATACCCAATTTTAAGAAAGTAGAGACACATAGTAGAGACATGATGTAAAATGAAACATTTTTAAACTCTGAGAGTAAGGAGCTAGGTAACTCAGTTTCCTCCTCCAGAAAGAAGAACAGTAGCTAATAAGTATTTAGTGAACTGTGATGATGTACTACTTTTTGATTTTGCCATTCCAATTAACCTTCCAACAAAAAATGGAATATATTCCATTTCATATATGAGGAATTGTGGTTCAGACGGTTCAGTAACTTGTCCAATATCATAAAGGGTAGGGCCAAAACTAAGATTCAAATAAAGCACTTTGAATCCACAGTGTTATGTATCTTGGATGTATCTTAGTGAGTTCCAAACTTGTTTATTTCCTTGAAGTCCTTGAAAGCATAATACATTATTGTCACATTAATTCTAAGGTTGTATTTCTCTATGTAGTATCAGGTATCTTAGACTAGATTCTAGAATAAGTAACAGCAAAATATGTATATGTTTAAGAAAAGTATATGGAAAATTTTCAAATGCAGGATAATACACTATTATCTTGTCTGCGAAGTGAAAAAGATATGATCTTACCCAGCTTAAGGATTTTTGAGCAGCAAAATACTTTTATCCAGTTCCTACAGAACAGGAGCAGCTTAAAGAACCCCTAAGATGGATGTCAAAGACATGAAAATTTGAATGAGGCGTAATCAGAGTTGTTTAAATGTATAAATTTGCTTATTAGATTTGTAGAGATCCAAAAGGATGCTGGAGGTGGTAAAGATATGGGGAAGGGCTACTCATGTACTGTTGTGGTGGAAATGTCCACAAATGTTCCTATAGTGAGGGTAAGAAAGATAGTGGAAGCTACTAAAACATTTCACAACAGGAATCTGTTAAATTACAGCATGCCATGTAGTCTGTCAACAATGCAGATAAATAGCTATTGAGAAGTAAGGTATGTGCTATAAGCTATAGGGGAAATGCAGACAGCAAAACAGCAGAAAAGCATAGTCCTATTTTTTAATATTTATAGTTGAGGTAGGTAAACATACTAAAGTGTTGTGTTTATTACCTCTGCAGAGCAGGGCTGGGACAGTCACATCTGTCCTTAGAGCAACTAACCTAGGCTATATTCCGCCTCCCATGCAATGCAGCACACACTGCCTTCACTGCTTTAAAGGAATATGGTCAGAGGTGATCTTGGTCAAGCTCTTGCTGTACCTTTCAAGTGGCATATCTTGCAGCACCTTTAGACCTTCCTTAGGCATTATATGCATCCACCTTTCATAAACTTGACTTTTCCAAGAAACCGGTTACATTTGCTTTGCACGGCCATGCTCAATTCTTACCCAATTTTTTAGACTACTCCACATGCACATTCCATGGGCATCAGTCCAGTAAACATGCTGCTACAGAGGAAATGCTCACTGAAACTGTTATTTTATGGCTACTGATGAAAGCAGAAGAGTCTCTACTGTGGCCATTTACAATGCCAGAGCTTTAGCTGGTAGGAAGCTGAGATTCAAGATTACCTCCTTAGTTTTCTCACTGAAAGATAATAATGAAGAAGATCCAGCACTGGAAAGAAAAGATTAACTTTCATTAAGGAGATGCACTCTCAAAGCCCAATTTTTCCTGAAGGAGGGTAGAAAACATTTATTCCATCATATACTCAAGATATTAGTTCCTACAATATGCCAGGTACCTGGAGAGATGCTGGAGATAGCAGGACAAATAAAAGGAAATTCATAATCGAAAGGACCTGAAGTCCACAGGGCACACAGAGAGAAATAACAGCAATTGCAGAATATGCACTGGACTTACTGGAGCACAAACAAGGGAGTAATCAGCTGGGACAATTGGAAGTCTGATCAATGTCCCCATTCTGCTGTCTGGCTGCTATAAAAAATTTTCTCTTATAAATAATTTCTCTCCCCAAATGCTTATGCTTCCAAAGGGCAAGAGGATCCTTACGGAACAGAATGCACACTGGGCTAGTTATTCTCCATTTGCTCCCCTCACCCCACATCCTTGCCCTCCAGCTTTCAGATGACTTTGGCTCTCTGAAGGGAGCAGCAGACAGTGAAGGGCAGACAGAGTATGCACCCTGCCTCTTCTCCTCATCTGCCCTGCCCTTGACTACAGCTACATCTGCACTGAGTGCTCCATGGCTAGTGCTCTCACTGTGCCCCCAAAATGTAGCTTCCTCCCTTGCTCCTCCCAGCTCAGAGAAGGCAATGCTTCTCTCTGCTGCCAGCTGTGGGGTGCTTTGCCATCACATGGGAGTTCCCTGAACTCCACTCTCACCTCTTTCAACCATTATTAAGCTGGATGGGGTGGCACCTTCCTATAAGCCCAGCACTCTGCAAGATTGAAGCAGAAAGATTGCAAGATTGAGCCCAGCCTGGGCAATCTAGTGACTTAGCAAGACCCTGTCTCTAAATAAGAAATGAAAAGGTCTGGGGATGCAGCTCCGTGTGAAGGCCTTGTGTTTAGTCTTCACTATTAAAAAAAAATCATTCATTAAATGCTCCTTAGGTAACCCTTCAGGATATGCTATCCCTTACCTGACAGCATTCTGAACAAAAACCTTGGTTTCCTAGAACCACAAAATCCATTCTCTAGAAAATATCTGAACAATCCTATGGGCCTAAAATCAGGACAGTATCATCACTGCCTGATGATTACTGAGTGCCCACAATGGACAGCATGTTTTATCAAGAGCTAGCTGGATGTGCAAGCTGCAACCAGAGTAAAATTTGCAACTCTCCGGTATTCAATTTGAGATCTGCAAAAATGGGGCAGTTCTGGGTATTTCAGGAATTTTTTGTTTTGTGTGTCTGTTTCAATGTACTAGAAATGTGGCTGAGGGGCTTGAGGACAGAGAATGGCCAGCTCACTGCCACCCACAGACAGACTTCTACTCAAGGCTACACGATGCTTTTCTGCTCTATTAGAGCACCTGAAAGCCTGCCACCTACCACAATAACCATCCCGGTATATCTGCAGGTGTGTTTAAGCACACATGCACACACAACAGATTTTACACTGCTTTCAAGTGTGGGATAGTGCTAATGCATGAAAGTAACAAAGAAAATATGTCCCGTGATTCTGAATGACGTCATTTTGATCGGGGGAAAGTCACTCATGAGTCACTGTGGCTACAGTGGAGATGACAGGAAGAAAACAATGTCAGTCCCTTGAAGCAGAGTTAATCAAACACATTACACGTACAATACTGTTTCATTGAAAAAAAATTTTTTTCTTGCATATTCTCCAGAAGTCTCCATTGCTGTTACTTCTTCCCGAGATATTTCCTGGCTATAGAATTTGTTCTAAGCCTAATGCTTTTGGTCTGTATTCTCAGTGTCCTTCTGCACACTGTGCACTATGGGGTCATATGTGCAAACCATTTTCTCTTATTTATTATTTTGATTCCTAGCATTTCCTCAGTGCAACCTTCCCTCCACCTCCTGCTTCTCGTCTATCCATGTTCTCTTGATTTCCTTCTCCTTTTTCTTCCCCTCCCCTGAATTGTTAGATCATGGCATAACCTCACCCCAGCCCACCCGAACCTTACCAAAGTATCCTAAAAATCAACAAATGTGCTTCTGATGCTATTCTGAGGACAGAGTTCCTCCCTCCAGATGTGGTGTTCCCACTGGGGCTTGGGTTATCCTTAGGGCATCTGATTAGAAGCCAGGAGGTTGCCCAGGCAACCGCTCCAAATTGTCCTAGGATGCTTAGTGTGTTTTCCGCAGCCTGATGCAAAGGTCACACTAGCCAACCCTGTTTGACAGTTAATAGTTTAGTATCTGTGCAGTCAACCAAGGGCTCTGAGAACATCCATCAAGATGAGCTCAATAACATTTGCATAATCATAAAACTGTCATATTCCCAAGGCTATAAGGACCCTGCAAATGGACTATTTCAAAGAGCCAACGATACCAGATTTGACAATGAATAACAATAGGTGAGTGTGCTAAAACCATCTAAAAGAACACTTTTAAAATCCATCAGATGGAATCCAATCACTTAGCTGGAGAAAACATGTTAGCTATTCAGTTTTCTCAAATGATTTAGGAACAGTTCTACCCTGAGGCAAGGCGATAAATGGAAGGGTCTAGAAAAAGTCACAATGCACCCTTTTACTTTTTACAATTTCTTTAGATCAGAACTGTTTAAAATGTTATTCTCAAATAGCAAGACCCAATATTGAAGAATATGGCCATACCCACTAAATTAATGTTACATTTGACTACATCTCCATCAAAATTTAAATCCAGTGGGAAAAATACCAAAAAGGCAGAGAAGAAATCCATATTTCCAAAACATTAAGTGTTCCCACAAAACAATAAGATAAAAAAATATGCTTTACAGAAAAAAATGTGAAAAGAACATGAAGTAGCCAATTTGCCACAAAATTCAAACACGCCATAAGATATAGTTAAATGGTCAGCCCAGATAATAAAGACACAATTTAAACACAATTGTGCACAAGGCCCTGGGTTTGATCCCCAGTTCCACAAGAAAAAACAAAACACAGAACTACTTTTCTTTCACAAAACAAATTGGCAAAGAATCAGAATTAACTTGGGAGAGCAACCTGGTAACAAGCGTCACAAGATTTCAATATACAAAACACTCTAAGAAGTTATCTTAAGCATATAATCAAGCACGTATGCAATTCTGTACACAAAGATGTTCATCACAGTATTGCTTATTGTAGTAAAAAACATGATACAACCTATGTGTCCAGAAAATCCCTGTAGCTTTCCTAAAAAACCCCAATAAATATGTAGTCATCAATAGGGAAACCTTGGAGAAGGGAGAGGTTTATAAAGCAGCATGTATAGTATAACTCTATAACTCCATTTTGTAAAAAAAAAAAAAATACATTTTTAAATGATTTATCCTAGTCCTAAATGATTTATAGGACTATAAATCCAAGGGAGGAAAAATCTGAATAGTTAAGACTAAACGTTATCTACTTCTGAATAGTGAGATCATGGTGATTTTTATTTCTTAACAGAAGGTTCTTCTCTATTTTATTTATTTTTGGCCATGAACAAATATTATTTCTTTATGTAACATTTACTTTTTTAATATTAAGAAAAACTGTACGAAGACTTTATTTTTTTCAGCAAACTTTTGCTTTCAGTCAAGATTACAAAATCTCTGCAATGTCTCAGTCTCTGTGAATTAGAATATAGAAGGTTTAAGAACACTGTGACTCTTAGTTTGATGGATGGAATGATAGGAATTAAAATGGTATCACCAGGATCAATTCCTGGCAGCCAGGCCAGTGGCTGGGAAAGCTGCAGCCTTGGATTGCTCCCTGATATAACCACAGCATCACAATGCCCTGGGGTTGGATGAAAACATACTGCAAACCATCAGCCTGCATAAAGGTGACTTTAGCAGATGGCTACTCTCCTTTCCCTTCTTTCTCAATGGATAATATAGAAAAGGAGAGGAAAAACTGACAGTGCAGCAGAGAACAGGGATCTGAGAGTGCGTGCACTTTCAAGGACAGCACTCCATGGTGGCTTATCCCAGGAGGGACAATTTAAACACTGTGCCTATGAGTGGTCACCTGGAAGCATGGATTTGGCTCAGGAAACCAAAGCCATTCACTTATACCTGTTTTCCAGGTAAAAGTATCTAAAACTTGCTATTTCATATATTATCAGTGATGAAATCAGCCCCTGTCCTACAGTAAAAAACAGTGCTGTTTGACTGGGTCACTTATCCTATGATTATCACTCACTAAACAAAGCTACAACTTTGCAAATTCAATCCACTTCTCTGTAAGAATAGACCATATTTGGCTGATGAACAATGCTAACTTTTATCCTCAAATTAACCATCAGCTAAAATCACTGTAGGTATATTTACAAGTTTATTACTTGGGAAAGATCAGTGAAAAAATTATCACACACACATTATCACACACCAACACACTAGCCAACAAAGTTTAGGATCAAATAATTACTCTTAGAATTTAACTTACATTTCTAGTTAATCATGCTCATTGCTTCATCTGCCCTCGCAGGGTGCTTTCCTTCAGTTTCACTCAATAATGACACAAACCCTTAGTAAAGGCTGTATATTTTCAATACATGATTTCTTCATGGAGTATTGCATGCTTATCCTGT
The DNA here is from genome assembly GCF_000247695.1 of Heterocephalus glaber. Next base: position 211,493 of record NW_004624844.1, on the reverse strand, counting down.
CTGATTCTAATGTAAATCCCTCTCTCACTCTCTCTCTCTCTGGCCATCTGCAATCTGCACACAATGGGATTTCCAGAGACTGTTTGCAATGACTAGAATTTACATTCTATATGAATAGTCCAGTTGAAATAGCCAAGCCCCAGAATGAAGGGGAAACAAAGAGATTGTTCACCAAAGAGAGTCCTTTAGCAGCGTCAGTAGGCTGCAGAGTCAATTACCTCTGAGCTCAGTCCATCAGCAAGCCAGCATTCTGGGGCAGACCCTGGCTTAATGGACACCATCCAATTGTCTCATGAGGGCAACGTTTTTTTTTCAGATGCTTTCACTGCTCAGCCATACACCAGCAAATCCTTTTCCTGCATTTTCCTAGGGAGTATCTTAGCAACATCCTAAAAATTCAAACCTGACAGGAAAATCCCCCTTTAGGAGATAATCCTAATGTCAGCAACGTAAGCAGAACCAGAAGTGACACGGTATGGCTATGCACACAACTGGATGATGCTTCTGCATCCTCACATGGTATTTCTAAGTGAAAAATATGTTTTAATTTCTGCATTTTTCTCTATAAAATCAAATAGGAATGTATACCTAAAAGAGAGATTTGTACTCAATGTGTTTTAATTTCTGCATTTTTCTGTATAAAAGTGAGTAAGTATTCATACCTAAGAGATATATAATCAGATTTCAAATTCCAATTGGAGGTTTGCTTCTAAAAAAAGAGGTGGGTGGGGCCGGGGATTTAGCTCAGTGGTTCTGCCGCCTGCCTCGCAAGCACAAGGTCCCAAGTTTGATCCCCAGTACCAAAAAATAAAAATAAAAAAAAGAGGTGGGGACATGGTTCCAATGAATCCAAGGCAGCCAATTAGCACAACAGAACTTGGTTTCTAAGCCTCAGCCAAACCAGTGCTCCCATCCCACCATTCTGTTACAGGCACGCCTTGGGATGCATGGATGTACAGTAGTCAGTCTAAAGGAATTCCGTGGGGACAGAGGCATTCTCAGGCTAGCTTGCAGAATGAGAAACAGGCCTTCATCCTCACAACCTCTGCAGCCTCTTCCCTAGGCACTCAAAGCCTTAAACCTCGGGTTTAACCATATTCTCACGCTCCTGAAATCTCCAGAATACTATCTGGGAGCATGCCCTGAACTAGCTGGCTGTGTTGCTCAGGTGGCAGTGGGGGTGAGTGTGAGTGTGGTTATTTAAGCCTATCCACCCTGGTAGGATTTACTGTTCACAGTTCAGCACATTGAAGACAACATGCCATAATGGCACTAATTGCTCCTGACATGTGAGGTTTAGCACTGGAATCTCTGAAAATGAAATGGGTCTTGGATTTAACAGCACATAATTAGTTCCTGTTACATTCCAAAAGGAGAATCTTGCCAGAAAGGGGTCCGATGGGATAACTTTCAGCAACAACATGCAATGATTATAAATAATTACTTGTCAAGAATCCACCATTAAGAAACTGACATATAATTCCAACTTTCCTTTCCCATACAGTGGTGCAATAAGGACTACATGACTCACTATACTTGCCTTCTTATTGGTACTAATCCAAATGCCACCCAGCCCTTAAGGTACTCTGTATAGAGCCCATCTGTGATGAAACTAATACTCTCGGGCTACGAATTAGGCTTGATGAACCCCATGTTTTGACACCCACCTTGGGGTTTTGAGCTTGACTTAGGACTTATCATTTCTTATCTCAGATAAGGAGCTCAACTTCTGGATTTCCATTCCATACTCAATAAAAGGAGAATAAAAGCACATTCTCCAAAATGTATGGATTAAACATGACTATAGATAAGGCAACTAAAACAATTCTTGGCCTATAGCAAGCATTTAGTAAATGACAACAAGTCACAAAATTTATTTGTTACAAATTATCTATGTTAATTCTAACGCTAATCTGAAATTTAATTCATATCATATTTGCCCTTAAATCAAGAAAAATCAGACAAGTAGCATATCTAGAATCAAAAAGGGAATCAAGTCAAAGGGGGTAAACAGAGAAACAAAACTTCAAGAAGGGGGCAAGGCAGGTCAGAGGTAGAAAGAATAAAAAGACATAACTAAAGAAGTATGAACCAGAAGGAGAAATTAAGTTCTGATAAAAAGGAGGGGGGATTTTAAAAGAAAGGAAAGAAAAGTTAATAAAAGAAAAAGTTGAAAGAAGCCTGGGGAAAGAGACACCAGGTAGTGAGCAGATAGTTGAAAAGCAAGGAGGCAAAATGAGAAACAAAGGGAAAGTTTTCATTACTAAACCATACACTTCTATCAGTAGTATGCAGGTAATGGAAATAAGACCACAGGTCACTACACATTTTATCAATAATGTTTTTTCTTTCTATAGCATCGTTTCTTTTTAAAAAGTAATGTTTACATATTTGTCACATTTTTCCCTAAGAAGGATTCACTGCAAAAAGACAGGCCATGCAGACACTGTTACCGTGAATTTACATTTAAGGACAAAGAATCAAGATGCTAACTTGTCTTTAGATCGATCACTTAGGCAGTTCCTACTTGTAAAATACAATCTTTAGCATCCTTCAAGCCTTCTCTTTAAAAGCACAATCTGATTCTGACCTTTTAAAGCAGGAACAAATTCTATCTTGTTCTGGTCAAGGAAAAGGGAAATTTGTTTGTATTTTAGAAAAGAAATTATGCTCTAAAAAAAACCCCTATTTTGAAACAATTTCAAATTTACAGATAGAACAGAAAAAAGAACACCCTTATCCACCTTCATCCAAAAATTCTCTGACACCTTTCCCAACCACCTAGCCCAATGACTTCCTTTAAGGCAAAACAATTCAACCCAGAATCGTTTGCTGCATCTGTCATGTCTTTCCATCTCCTTTAATTCACAACAGTTCCACTGTCCTTCCTCGAGCTTCATAACTTCTAAAAATAATCAATTTTAAAATAATTTCAAGCTCGCAAAAAGTCGCACAAACACTACAAAGATCTCCTACTCCTCTTCCCCTTCACCTAGATACTCAATTGTTCAATCTTCAGCATTTTTCTGAACCATTTGAGAGTAAATAACGGATGTGACATTCCTTCATTCCTGCATATTCTACTGTGTATTTCCCAAAACAAAGACATTCTCTTTTACAACAACATCTTTCCATTCCAATTAATACCCGAATACTGACAGGATATTATTATCCAATGCACAAGCGCCATTCAGTCTGTCCCACAATGGCTCTAATCCAGGATTGCACAATGGAAGCCAGGATCATTTAGTATTGCATTTAGTCATCAAATGTACCAGTCTCCTTTAATCAACTTATTCTTTTCCAGTCTCTCTTGGGGAGTTTTAAAAAGTCAAAACTTTTACTTTCTCAGATGACCAGGACAACCTTCATTTTGGGTTCATCTGAGTTTTCCTCCTGATTAGACTCAAGCCATGAATTCCTGGCAGGAAGACCCCAAAATTGATGCTGCACTCTTCTTCTCAGTGCATCCCATCTCTGATGATGCCCTCCCACGAATCACCTGGACAAGTGTGTATCTGCCAGTCTTCTCCACCATAGAGTCACCACTGTCTTCTTCGTAACTGGCAAGTCCTTTGAGGAGAAACACTATGAAGCTCCAAACTTCTACTCAGTAAACTTACATCCATTTAAAAACTACCTTAGCCAACCATCATTGTAAAGTCTACCAAATGTGATTTTTCTACTTCCCACACTCCTTCTACATTTACTGGTTGGCGCTGCCAGCTAATAAAGGAAGAGCTTTTCCTTTCCCACCCTATTTATTTAATAATCAACACAGACTCGTGGAATCCTATTTCATGTAATGGTTTATAATCTACTATTATCAGTTTTTTATGCTCCTATTTTCCCAGATTTGGCCAATGAGAGCCTTTTGCATTTGTTGTTTTGAAAAGCAGATTTAGTCAACATGATTCCATGTACCAAGAGATACGTGCAAGGTCTGAAAGCTCTGTTTTCTCAATTCTCTTTGTGAATTATAAGACAAATTGAGAAATCATTCATGAATGTAAGACTTTTTTTTTTCTTTTCCCACTATCTACAAGCTAGGATTCATCTTTAGCTTTTATCAAACATCTTAGAATCAACTATCAGGTAATATTTAAAATGATATGCCTGTATTATCCTTCATAAAAAGATGGAAGTCCTGCTGGGCATGGTAACTCATACCTGTAATTCCAGAACTACAGAAAGCTGAGGCAGAAGGATCACAAAGATGTTTAAGCTCAGCCTTGGCTCAAGACCCTCCTTAAGTGATCTCATCCCAGCTAGAAATACAGCTAGCCTCTCAGGATCTGACACAGTGCTGAGCACACCAGACCTGGCATTGATCCATTCTAAGTAACTACTGTTCCTTTCATCCCTTTCACCTACCTCAGAACCAAGCTCTGACTTCTGCCCTGGTACCACCCACTCCCATCATTTGCCACTTCACCCATCTAAGACACAAATCCCAAAGTCTTCAAATCTTCTCACCCTCACTCAGTTGAGGACTCTGTTGCTCTAAAAATGCAGCCTCTTTTCTTCAACACTGCTGCCAGTGGTTTAGTTCAGACTCCTACCAGGAACACTCCTTTCCTCACTTCACTCTCCATGCCCGATTCCACTTTCAAATAGCAGGAACGAATGTGGCACACACTAACAGAGAGGGCCTCTTCTCTAGAGCCTGTGGAAGAAATCCGGATCCCCAAGCTTACACTCATGGCTTTTCACACTCTGGCATCAAACCACACCTGGCTCACAGTCTACACTCCAACTCCAGTGAACTCTGGACCTGCAATTATTTGTTTACTTATTTGTCTACAGAAACACACCATAAGGCCTCGAAATACAGGGTAGTATTCTGCCTCATTTTGTATCTCCATTGCCTGGCTTTGGCCCAGTACATATTTGCTGTGCTAACAAAAAGGTGCCATGGAAGACACAGTTGTCTATTCATGAGAAGTACTAAATGGGGAAAAGCCAATTTTCCTAGCATTTTATTTAAAAATTCACCTTTGAAGTAGTCACCTGTTTGTCTTGGAGAACAGTCAGTCATAAGGTTATTTGGAGTACATCAGCAGAATAGGTGAAAAAAAAATCTCTTTTACACAGACATTATTTCCATAGCTAATAAGAATCCCACTTTGGTTTTAGGTATTTGTTTTTTGCAGGGGGTGAGGTTTTTATTAGTTTTGGTCTTAAACTGGTGCTTTGCATCAAATACTTATTTGACGGTCAATTTTATGTGTCAACTTGGCCACAGACTACATTCTATCAAAACCTAGTTACTTTAATCAAACAGTAGCCTAGGTGTTGGTGTGAGAATATTTTCCAGATGTGCCTGAAGTCCACTATCAGTTGACTTTCAGAAAAGGGGATTATCATAAGAAATCTGGGTGGGACTGATTCAATCAGCTGAAAGGTCTAAAAGCAAAGATAAAGCTTTCCCTGAAGAAGAAACTCCACTTGTGAACAGCAATCCCACCCTCTGTCTAAGAATCCCAACCTACTCCTCCTGATGGCCTGCCCAAAGGATTCATTTCCTACTTGCCTACCCAGCCCCAACCACAAAAGCCAATTCCTGCAATTCATTTTTTGTGTTTTAGAGGTTCTATTTCTCTAGTAGGACCCTCGCCAAAACCGTCTACTTCCAGAATGAAAGGGGACAGAAGATACAACAGTTGAGAAGTTAACCAGATCTATATAAGGCCTTCACAGTATTGCTTCATTATGGAGTGGAAAGCGTTCAAGTTCCTAGAACATCAGATACCCATATTCAAGCATAAGTGCAAATACACATAACATATGCCACAACTTCTGTCCAACTACATTCATTATACATTCGGTTGGCAAATATTTGAATATATTTCAAATATTATGAAAGGCACTGGGAGAGAGAATGGTGAGCCAGAGAGGTATGATCCCTGCTCTCATGGAGTTTATAGGCTAGTAAGAGAATCAGGCATCAGACCAGTAATTATACTCAATTATGATTATAATAAGTGCTAGGAAACACAGGATGCTGTTGGCATATTTAGTAGGGGAATCTAACCAACTGGGGAGGGCTTTGGGAAATATCCCTAAGGAGTGACTTACAGAAGCTAAGACTAGAAGTGTGTGGGCAGTAGCCAGACAGAATCTAAGAGGATGAGCATGCAAGGCACAAGGAGCCATATGTGCAAAGGCCATAAGCAGGAAAGGCCCAGATAATTCAAGCACTGGGAAGATGGCCAGTCTGGGCTGTTGAGAATTAGTTATAAAGAGCATACAAGATCAAAAGGCCACAACAGGAAAAGATATTGACCTTTAAACAAGCAGCAATGGGGAATCACTGCACACTTAAGCCAATAGTAATATGATCAGACTTTTGTCTGAAACTTTTCTAGCAGCTGTGTACAATGTGGAAGGAGGCAAACTGGATTTGGGGAGACCAGTCACAAGGCTTTTACCACAATCCAGGAAGGAGACAAGGTGTGTGTGTGGCAGGGCCGGGCGGGGCAGGGTGGGGGGCGGTGGTGGACAAAGGCAGGAGGATGGAGAGAAATGGTTAGTGGCAGAATTAATAGGGCATGGAATTGTATTAGATGGTCTTCCAAGTTGAAGAGCCAGGAAGAGGTGGAAGACCCAGACTTGATGAAGAAGATCATGGATCTGTTTGGAGCATGCATAAGTTTTTAATTCCTATAAGCTAATCACATGGAAATACACATATAGAATTCAGAAGAGAACTGGTCCAGATGAATACATTTTGAATTTGCCAGCACAGAGTCAGAATTTTATGAGGTCAAGCAGGGAGGGAGTACGGTACAGAGTGAGAAGACCTAGGACACTTCCCTGGGAACAGTGACATTTTAAGTTGGCGAAGAGGAGCTTCCCAAAGAGCCTGAAGAGGAACAACCAAGAGGGTCATGTTCACACAGTACAATTTTTTATACAAAAAATACTTCTCCATGAGCTTTTGAGTTTAGTCTTCATGTTCAAAAGGGTGCATATTTTCACTGAAAAAGAAATAACAAAGTATAAGGGTAACACCTTGGGAAAAACCCAATTTGAAGAGACATCAGTAATTTCCAGCTAAGGTATTTTATACAGTGGATACCACCTCGCTGATTACTGTTTGAAATAGTTATTCAGTCTTTGGGACAACTGTACTTTCTCAAGTCAGTTCTTATTAACACTAATGGCTTGGCCCTTTATGTATAATTAGTTCAGGCAATTAGCTGTAAGTCTCACATTGGAACATGTTGCTTTAATCTTTTGAAAATCGCTGGGTGTAACATTATTCTGAGAGTGCCTCACTTGAAAGAAAACACAGAACCGATATGAAGGACTAATTTAAGAAGAGTGCCCTGAACCCCAAAAGAATCACACAAATTAGTGCAGGCTCAGTGAGTAAGAGAACTTGGGCCCCAAGAAAGGACACATTTAAATTAAAATTGCACTTTTTCAGTATACTTGATGCCTTTACCCTCCCCATTAGCATGACACACAATAAATCAAAGAAAGGTCTAGTGCGCTGAGGTTCAGAGGGCAATTTGCAAGGCAGCCTTATTATAGCACATTAAAATAGGCCCAGCAGAGGCCCCATAGACACAGTAGCCACAACAGCATGACACACAAGTAAGAGCCTAATGAGTATTTGATGAAGACATTTTCCCTCCCTTGCATGTTCTTGCAAGGCAGCCCCCAACTAACCAATAGGACCTATACCAAAAAGTTGGTTTTTCAAATCTATTACCTGGAACATGAAACATATTTTTCCTTTAGAAAATGTGGTATAAGTGGTAGAATCCTGGCCAAGTGTAAAGCCATAGTAGAATTTAACTACAGTTTCTAACTACAATTTATAGCACTGCTTTTATAAAGAAAAGCCACTGAGTTCTAATTTAGCATTCCAAGGATGTATCTTTCCATGGCAGCAGCCCAGAATGATGAAGATACCACTCTTCCTAATAGTAGGGAAAAAAGGATCATCTGGCTTCAAGCCTGGCATCTGGGCAGAAGGTACCGGGAGTGTAGAAGTTGGGAATTGAAGCTGATGCTGCCACCTGAGAGATCTAAGTCCAAAGTACTTCAGAGTAGGGTAAGGCAAAGACTTGAGCCCTGGCAGGGCTGTAGGGGTAGCGGAGCATTAGGGAATCTGTGCTAAAACGGCAACGGGCTGTGGTCAGGAAACAAGCATCAGGAGCTGGAAGCAATCACGTTCTGGCAAAAAGACCGGAGGGGATAGGTGGTACTAGATCTGGGACAACCAGAAAAGTGAGTCCTAGGTAAGATCAGAAATTAGTCAAGGATATCCCTCAGCCATTGGGACATGACTGCTATACAAAATCTCTGAAACCATATCAAAAGCCATGCAGCTGCTTCCCAATTTGTATACAAGGAGTTCCTCTGTCCAACATTCCTAGGATTGACTAAAGCTTCAGGATCCCTTGTCCTTGTTTCTTAGTCTAGCTCTGAAGTCATGCCTTATTTGGACTTAGTACATTGGCTTTAGACAATCTTCTTTACCCTTGTCCTTGTCTTAGCCTCTGCTCCATCCCAGAGAGAAACAGAGGTGTCATTTATATGTCCAGCATACAGAAGCATAGTGTGTGTATCCATTTGTCTGTCAAAACTGACACCCAAACTTGAAAGTCTATAAAGCCATAATATTAAAAAAGGGCAGGAAATAGTAATATCCTTAGGTTGAATTATATCTAGTCACCTCCCTCAGTCACGTAAGCCAATGACTACATTAATTCTATTTTCCATAGGCTCTGTTTCTCTAGGAGAGCCTCAGAAACATCTAATAGTAATATACTAGCTGGTCCTAATGGCAGAGGAAGGTAAATTTGAAAGTCTTTGCTGACATTAAATTTTGCTTACAGACTTTATTTTTAATAGTCTTATTTTTCAGAGTAATATAACAATAATATGGAAAGAATAAAAGAGGAAAAAGGCACTAAGTCTTTGAAAGCCTTTGAAATTATTTAGTAGAGAAGGAAAATGGCGGCCAGACATGTGGCCTTCAGGCAGAGCTTGGGAGACGATTCCCTGTGAAATCTGTTAAGGTCAACAGGAAAAAACCTCAAGATACGGCTGTCGTAGTGAAGGTGGGCTTCTTCATGAGACTGGATTGTCCATGAAGCCCTCTGTTTAGAAGCTCTGTTTGAGTGTTTGAGGCTCTCAAATCTTGGGTGGGGCCAGGTAGTACCTTTATTCTATTCATAAATAATGGGTTATCTTATAAATAGCTCTGTTATAAAAGCCAATTTAGCTTGTATGCACCCTTCTTGGACCAGAAAGTCCTCACCATCAAGAAGACCCTCTTCAGATATGACCCCCTTGACCTTGGACCTCGCAGCTTCCAGAACAGTGAGTTGAATAAATCTGTATTCTTTATAAATTAGCCAGTCTGTGTTTTTCAGATACAGCAACAGAAGGTGAACTAAGACACTGATCTAATCAAATGCAACTATGCTGATACAGTGAGAATAAAAAGGATAAGCCTTTAGTGGTGATAGGGAAGAGGCAAAAAATTAATATGTAATTCCTACAACTGAAAAATAATAAATTAGTAATATGAACATTTAACTTATGAGACACAGAGGTAAATATTGAAAATAACTAAAACAGGTGGCAATACATGCTTTTAAGAAGGAGGCAACAAGATAGAGGTAGGTGGGGAAACAAAAGACTGACTACTCTTGTTTTTGGTTGAACTGTAAGGAAGTACTTCTCACCCCAAAGAGTGCCCAGTAACCAAAGCTTCAACAGTCTCAGGAACAGAGGAATGGTTACATTACCTACTTGGTGACATAAAAATCCAGTAGTCCACAAGATATCTGTACACACATACGGGACAGCTCTGCCTTACAGAAGAATTCGAGGTAGTAAATACAAAAGGGAGAAACACCATACTATTATTAGACATACACCTCAGTAATAATTATTATAGTCATAATATACTCATGAATACTAAAATTAGTGGATAAAAGGTTAAGGAGAAGGCTGGGGATGCAGCACAGCAGTAGGCACCAAGAAGGAGGTGCAGGGTTTGATGGCCAGTACCAAAAAAAGAAAAAAAAGAAAAAAGGCTAAGGTGAAACAAAATATATGCATATTCTCACCATGTCTCCCTCAAGTTATTTATTAATTACAAATAGAAAAATAGTAACTTCACAGTGAAGAAATCCAATGAACACCACTTTCACAAAGTAATCAAGAGTAAATCACCTATAATAAGATGTACTCACATCATGAAACGTCTAACATGACAGCACATCACTTTTACAGTATTATTGCTAAATATTCGTAACCTCCTTAATGTCATCAGAAAACATCACGTGAACCTAAATAGAAGGATATTATACAAAAGGAACAGTATACTTCAAAAGGGTCAAGGTCATGACGGATAAAGAAAGACCGATGAGGTATCAGAGGTTGAAAAAGGCTAAGGAAACAATAACTAAATTCAATGCGGGATGATCCTGGATTGGATCCTTGAACAGAAATGAAATGGGAAAATTCTAGTAAGGACTACAGTTTAGTTAACAGTAGTAGAGAAATGTTATTTTTATATAGGTATTCTAGTTATCTGAGATGTTAACCTTAGATCTGAAGAAGCTCAATAAAGGATGCACAGGAATTCAGTTGTATTTTTGTAATTTTCTGTAAATCTAAATTTACTTAAAAATTAAAACAATAAAAAATTTCTTCATGCACAATGCAGGGGTTGGAAACTGGACCACAGGCCAAACCCGATTCACTGGCTAGTTTTGTGAATAAAGTTCTACTGGCAAACATTCATGCCCATCCATTTACCTATTATCCATGGCTTCTTCTGACACAGAGGTTAAGAGTCTGGACTCTGGCTGGGTGTGGTGTACATGTCTGGGAGGTTGAGACAAGAGGACTGCAAGTTCAGTCCCATCTCGGGCAACTTAATGACTTAGTGAGACTCTAACTCAAAATAAAAATAAAAAGGGCTGGGATGCAGTTCAGTGTGAAGGCCTTGGGTTCAATCCTTAGTACAAGGTGGAGAAAAAGGACTCTGGTATGATACCTTTGATATCCTCCCTCTAGATTCTTTCAAAAGTCTTTCCACTTCCACTTCCCACTCCCTCCCAGAATACTCAGGGGCTATAACTCCAGCTCAGCACACCTGGAGATCTCATAGGTGATTTTCCCTGCATACTCTCGGCATCCAGATGTTCACAGGAATCTTTTGATGGCAGTGCACTCACAATGGGAAAAACCCAGTGTGGTTGGAAAATGCACCCTCTCCCCAAATGATATATTTACTCGCTAATCCTAAAACTTGTATTCTTCCCTTATATGGCCAGAGAGAACTTTACTGGATATGGAAAATAAGAAGATTAGGTTAAAGATACTAGTGAAACAGATTTGGGACTTCTGGCCTCCAGAACTATGAGAGTATAAATCTACTGTTTTAAGCCACAAAGTTTGTGGTAATTTGTTATAGCAGCCATAGGAAACACACCATTCAGCCCATGGCATACACAGGTCTGCACACACATGGTCACTTCTATAACCAGAGGCCAATGGTCCAACATCTTCTCATTTAAAACAACGGCAACAATAAAACCTGTAAGAGACAACTGGTAAAGAGTTCACTAAAGGCTTTGGTAAGAAAATTAAACTCTTTGGTAAGTGATTTGAATCAAATTTTTCTATCCCTTTCCTCACCTTGAAAACCAAAGAACAGGCAAAACTATTATGAGGCTACACTACCATGCCCTCACAGTTTTGTGCTGACTTTCTGTCCCACTGGTCCACTCTCCAGAGAAGAAGACTATCTAGAAATGGCACTGATTTTCATGTGCAGCTCTAGACTCATCCATGACCACTCAATATTAGTAATATCTAGGTTCTTACTTTTCATTATGTTGACATATTAGTAGCTTTTTAGCCATACAAGAACTCAAGAAGACACTTTTTTGTTTCATTCTATCCATTATAGGAAATAACCATTAGGGGCCAGGGATTTAGCTCAGTGGTTCTGCCTCCTGCCTCGCAAGCACAAGGACCCGAGTTTGATTCCCCGGTATTAAAAAAAAAAAAAAGGAAAAGGCAAATAACCATTAGGTGATGGCTTTCTCAACATAGCCAGTAAGATGAATCGTACTTGCACACTCTTCAAATCTTATATTAAGAAAGAATTGTTGAAAAGTCTTGGAAAATTAGATGTGTGACCCTGATTAAACAGTACACTGAGTAACCTGATTAACAAGCATATCAAGTATTTTTGAGTTGAAGGTTACATACAAACTCAATTATAACTAGATTTTTAACAGTTTGAAATGTACTTTAAAAGATAGCCAAACAGTACGCCTTTGACCAGCCTTTGATCCTTCCATAGCCAAGAGCCAATTGCTCCTAAAGTGTGACAAATGATCATTCTCATTAAACTGATCAAACGCTTAGCTGTGCTGCTTAGTAGTATAATGCCCTTAAGAGGCTCAGACAAACAATTCTAGAAATATACAAATACATCCTGCTTGTTAATGAATTAGTGTTTCAATAAGTGACTACGGGTAAGTTCTCATCTGTCAAGTCACTGACCTAAAAGTGATATGGAAAGATTTTCTCCTCCTCTGTTGCTTTCTTTGCTTCCTGCGCAGTGTTTTTGATAGAAAGAATTTTAGTATGTCCAATTTATCAATGCATGAGCATTCTATATGTCTTTGTAGGAAACCTTTGCTTATTTTATTTTTTGAGAAGCTTTAATGTTTTATCTTTGTCAGATTTACAATCTATTTGGAATTGTTATTAGAAATCTAAAAATCATTAGAAAGTCAAGTGAAATGCTAAACTTCATTCTCCCCTATCACTTGTCACTGCAATCACTTAGGGCTAACTTAAATCTTCTTTGTTTCTTTAAGGTCTTTACAGCCATCAGCTAACTATCTCACAAAACTGTGTCTGAGCACTGCTAGCATTTCTCTCCATCTTCTCTGGGCTTTGGTCATCCATCTTGCCCATTCACTCTACTGGCTGTGCTAACCGATACAACACACCTTCAAGGCCTCTACGTTACTTGTCTAACTGCCTCTGCACTTTCTTTTTTATTAGTACACATTTACATCACAGGACTTTTACAATCATCTTGTGGAGAAGATACATGTACATAATACAGCTTGATTCTTTTTTAATCTCCTTCCCTTCCACCTCCCTCCATCCTCCTCTAAATCCACTTTCCCCATTTTGTTTTTGTTGATAATATTACTCTTATTTCATGTTTAAGACAGAATACTTACGTTCACTGAGGTTATTAGGTTTCTATACATGACATATCTTTACTCTATTTATTTCTCCTTTCCCTCCCCGTCTCCTCTCACCCTTAATATCCAGGACCACTTCTGATCTGCAAGTGATCTACCCACTTGTCTCCTATCCGTCCTTTGTTGTGCTTTTTGTTTGTAATTTGCCTTACTGAAATGAAAGATGGTATGTGGTATTAAGCTTGTGTGTCTGATTTATTTCACTTAATATTTTATTTTTCAGGTGCATCCATTTTCCTACAAATGTCTCAAATTTTTCTTTTTTATAACTGAATAGTATTCAATGATGTATAGATACCATATTTTCTTTATCCAATCATCTGTTGATGGAGATGCAGGCTGCCTCTAGGATTTGGCTATTATGAATTGTTCTGCTATAAACACTGGTTTGCATGTATTGCTGTAGCATGATGTCTTTAGCTCTTTGGGAAAGATATTTAGAAGGGGTTAGCTGGTATATATGATATCTAATTTCAGTGCTTTGAGAAATTTCTATACTGATGTCAGTAGTGGTTGTACTTATTTTACATACACACCAACAACCTACAGAATGGGAATTTTGCCAGCTACTCCTCAGACGGAGGACTAATATCTAGAATATACTAAATTCTAAAAAAAAAAAAGACCACACAAACCAAAAAACCCAATCAAGAAATGGGCTAGTGAAATGAAGAGATACTTCTGAGAGTAATATGTACAAATAGCCAACAAATATCAAAAAAGTGTTCACCATCTCTGGCCACTAGAGAAATGCAAATTAAAACAATTCTGAGATTCCATCTCACTTCAGAAAGGATAGCAATCATCAAGAAATCAAAAAATAACAAATGCTGGGAAGGCTGTGCTGAAAAAAAGGAACTCTCCTACATTACTGATGTGTATGTGTTTGCACTTGCAACATGGCACTGGGGGACTCCTGCCTCTAGCCAAGAAGTAACAAGGACTGAATTTATCTTGCTATAGAAGACAACCAAAAAGTGGGCAAACACACAAAGAAACAATTTTGAAAATAATATCAAGCAACAAAACACTGTGATCCCTTGAGAGATGGGAAAGTGATGAGGTGAATCCTAACGAAGACTGTACCACTCACTACATTGAGAGAACTTCCAGCCATGGCAGAGAGAGGGAGAATCCAGGTAGAGATCAGCCCACTTGCTAACTTGACTGGGAAAACCAAAGCAGCTAAACTTTGAAGGAGAGGAGAAAGCTTCTCAGAGAGTTTTCCAGAGATCAGCAGGGACTTCCCCTCAAGAATTCAGTTGAGTCCTGCTCATAGGAGTAAGGAAACAAAGGAGGCTGGAGAAAGAACCACCAGAAAAGATTAGAGATTATAGCACAGTTCCTGCACTCACAGAATCAAGAAGTCTGCTCCACCCTGCCAGTCTGGGAAACCTTCAAGGGACACTGGGTAGAGTACACAAGAGAGTCTTGCCCAATTCTGGGAAATAATTAGTCCTAAACTGAATACTCTTTGGTCAGACCTAACAAATCTTAAAGTAAGGCCTAAAAGAATCAAACTATCTCCAATTAAATTAACTGCACCCACAGAACAAAGCTCAGGAATATTTATAGAGATGCAAAAATATCTAGTACCCAACAAGATTCAAAATATTTGCATCAAATCAGGAATTACCCAGGATTGAAAAACAATCTGAAGGGCCAGGGATTTAGCTCAGTGGTTTTGCCGTCTGCTGCGCAAGCGCAAGGACCCGAGTTCGATCCCCGGTACCAAAAAAAAAAAGAAAAAGAAAAACAATTTGAAGAAATAAAGTCGAAAATTTTCAAAGTCTTGAAAATCAGAACGTCACAAATGCAATGAACCTAAATAGTACAGGAGACGTGAAGAAAATTATATCAAGCACATCATTCTCAAACTTCTCAACACCAAGGATAAAAAGGAAAATCTTAAAGCAACCAAAGAAAAAAAGACAATATATACAAAGATAAGATAAAAACAGATTTCTCACTGGGAACAATGTCATCAGGAAGCAATGTCTTTAAAATACTGAAATAAATCTACATAGAATTTTATAGCCAGTGAAAATATCTTTCAAAACCAAAAGCAAAATAAAGATACTTTCAGACACACAAAAGCTGAAAGTATTTATCACCATCAGACACAAGAAATGTTAAAGGAAGTCCATTAAGCAGAAGGAAAATGATTGCAGATGGAAATACAGACCTGCACAAAGGAATGATAGACTACACAAGTGGTAAAAACATGGGTAAATAGTTTTTTAAAAAAATTATCATTTGAATCTTTTCAAAAGATAAGTGCCATTCCAACAAAAATAGCAGCAATGTAACGTGGTATTTAATATATAAATTAAACATATGACAATAATAGTACAAAAGTCAGGAGGGGAAAAATTAAAGTTTACTGTTACAAGGTTCCGGTACTGTTAGTACTCACTACACACACTGGAATAATTGATTAATAACTATAAGTCAAACTCTACCTGGGTTCTGCCACTGACAAAAGATTGTAAATATGCCTACTTAGTGATTTGATTTGAAAGCTGACATCATATTTGAAAAAGCACTATAACTGCAGTAATAAGCACAGATAAGAAGTCATGATCATAATGACCCTAGTAATCATAACGTATACTTCTCAGAATAAAAAGAATACCATAGTTCCCTGTAATTATTTTTATACATCTGTACATATATTTATAAATCAATTCTAATGTGGACCACAGATCAGTTCAGGATGGGTTAGTGGCCAGGTCATGATGGTCAGCACAAGTGAAGGTCTATCTAGCACTAGCTTAGAAAACTCACTCAACTCTCATAACCTTAGTTTCCTCATCTAGAACATGAGGAAGGTAGACTGGATGACTTCCAAGATCCTTTCTGAGACTTGGCTACTGCTAATGTGCTAATTAAATCTTTTTTTTTTTTTGGTACCTGGGATCGAACTCAGGTCCTTGCGCTTGGCGCAGCAGGCGGTGAAACCACTGAGCTAAATACCCGGCCTCTATGTGCTAAATAAATCTTAAGTCTTGAGATGCTAAGAAAATAGGATATGTTTTAGGGATATTGTTGTCACAAAATATTCTCAAAGCAATGCCAAAAGAAACATTATTGTGAAGGATGGCCTCTCTCTCTTTCTTTAGTGTCATTCTGAGCTGATTTTATGAAAATCAGCTGCCTACTAACACTATTCACCAATATTTTCTTTAGATGGAGTATTAACTATTAACTAGAGTGCCAACAACTATTTTCAAATCAGAAACGTGAATATAATCTTCATTCTCATTAAAATATTAATACATGTGGAGGATAAATTTTAGGAATATTTTTCTGGGATTCTTCAAACACTTGGAATTCTTTTAAAAATATATGTATTTTAGAAAAAAATTTCAGAGAATTATGGAAAATAGCATAAAATTATGAAAGAACACCCCTGGACAACACCCCACCACCACCTTCAAAATGAGATTACTAACTACTGGCTGTTGATACAGACACTTTACCTACGCCAGCAGGGGAGAAAGAAAAGTTACATCACGCTTTGTGGGTAATTTTTTAAAGTTATCTGAAGAAACAGAACTTGCTTGCATTTAATTCGTAAGTTATTGATTTGCAAAGAAATGTCAAATGGCCATTTTTAAACGAAAAAGAAGCAACTAAAAAGGTGCAGCACTCCCAATTTAAATGTACTTAACCTTTGTTAAATTCATTGCTACCTTTGAAAAACAATTCCTGAACCTCATCAGTTTACATTATTTCACAAAGAATAGACATTCTTCTCAAAGAATTTTTAAAAATATTTCTTACATAGAGAAACAGAAATAATTGTCAGTTAGCTACAAAATAATGGAGATTTTGAGACTAGAAGTACAGCAGTTAGTACTGGAAGTACTAAAGTACTAGAACAATTTATCCAAATATGCATTTTCCACTACACTTTAAAGGAAAAAGGCCTCAAGTTTTTTTCTTTAGTGTTCCCAAAGACTAAAGTGCAAACACAATCTAAACAAACCTATAATTAGCATTTATAATGGCAAATAATGCAAAGTAATTTTATATGAATCAATTAACAGAAATTATATATTTAATGCTTATCCAATGCCCCGTATGTACAAGGCAATGCGAGGTGGGAGTTAAAAAAGATGAATAGAAAGAGCTCTCTAGTTCTATGAAAAGCCCCTTAAGAGCATTAGTCTGAGGATTTAAAAATGAAAAAAATAATAATAACCTCTTAATGGACATGTCCCGCTGAGTCGCCTCATGACATCTGAACAGTCACTCAAAGGCAGCTAAAGGTTGAAGACTCAGTATCTCAAGAGAGCCAGAAAATGACAGGATTTAGCAGCAGACAATAAAATAAGTTGCTTTCTTCTAAAATGCACCTAGAAAAACATTTGGCAGTAAATACCCAAGCATCCCCTCAGGGGCAAATCAAGTGCATGGAAAGTGTAACTTGGGGAGGAGGGGACGAAGGAAAAGAATATGAACTTTTATTTGTTTAAGGCAGAATTTCAATGATAAAATAAAAATTTTAAAACTGCCTTTGAGTACTGACATGTGTAGTTCTCATTTGATTTAAGAAAACTGAGTTTTATATGTGTATTTCTTTTATCACCAATAGAGATTATGGTTTCTGGTTGTATTTTACTTCCTACCAGATAGTATTTATATTCAACACAGCAAATCCTGGATTGAGCATCCAAAGCACCCAATGGACATTCGCTGTACCAAATTTCCTCTCAATATGAAAAATGTAGAAACTATCATTATGCTATTTAAACTCCAGCAACGTACCAAATCCTAAATGAGTTACACAAAGTTGAAGTTGAAGAAACCTTTCTATCCATTACCTGAAGATCTAAGATCCAATTAAATTCTCCTTGGTCATTTTAGTTATTGCATCTTTGAGCGTCCTACCTCTAGGACAACAATGACTTCCTAATACTCCTGACAAGATTCGGTGAGTTTTTGCCATGAACCAAAAAAGCCCAGAATACTCAACAGCTCCAGAGTTAAGTCTTAATATTGTCTGCATATTACAGGTAAGGAAACTACCTTGGGCAAGTTAATTTCTTTGTGCCTTAGTTTTCTCATTTTTAAAACAGAGCTAATAACAGTACTAACCAACAGCATTATTTTGAGATATAAATGAGTTAAAACTTGTAAGGCATTTAAAACACTGCCTGACATATGAACTGTACATGCATTAGATATTATTATGTCTACATTTTTACAGTTTATAAAACAGTTCATATTAAGCTCTCCCACATATTCTTGGAATAAAAAACATTTTGTAAAATCTCCAAGGGGCAGTCTGCTAGGGGATGCCTAACAAAGACCTTTATTCAAATCACTTGATCTAGCGATTCTAGAGAATAATCAGTTGCACACAAAGAGCTGTACACAAGGCAATTTATTAGGTTATTTATAATGCCAAAAAGCACCAAAATGACCATCTAGAATTAGATAAAATGTGAAATTTCCATAAAATGGCATTTTCTGCATCTTTTAACAATAAGTTTAGCTATAGACATGATAATAAAAAGATCAGTGGTTGGCAGAAGGTAAGGCTGAGAGAGATGAACAGGGAAAGCACAGAAGATTTTTAGGTCAGTGAAACTTCTCCATGATATCACAGTGATGGGTACATGTTATTGTACATCAGTACAGATCAATAAAATCCACAATAGCAAGTGTGAATCCTAACGTGAACCATGGCAATATTGTGGGTTCATTACTTGTGCCACTGTGCAAGATGTGGACTTGGGAGGCCGTGTGTGCATGGACACGTGAGAACTGTGTACTTTCTCCTCAGTTTTTCTGTGAAACTAAAACTGCTCTGCAAAAAAGAAAGCAATTTGTAAAGAATTAAAGGACTGACCCAAATGTTAGAAGTTAGCTCCTTGTAGTAGGTACTATAGATGGTTTTGAAATACACTTTCCTGTGATTCTAATTCTTCTTATAATGAACTTTTATGTCTTTAAAAATAAGGAGGGGCTGGGATGTAGTTCAATAGTAGAGCACATGATTATCATATGCAAGGCCCTGGGGTCGATACCCAGTGCCAAACAAACAAAAAACAGTATTAAAAAATCAGTCCATAGTTTTAGGATTTTGTTTTAAAATGTTATCTAGTTTTCAAGCCAGAGTTCTTTTAAAATGGTGTATCAGTTAAATCTGAAAGGAGCAATGACTGACACTGCACCAGAGAATCTTAACTGTCAGCCCGACTGGATTGAGAGACCGGGAGAGAGCCCGGATCACAGGTGCAGCATTCTCATCGGTGCAGTAATCCACCTGTGCTCATCACTGAACATGCAGTTGGGAGGTGGTGCCCAGTTAGAGATGCCTCATGGGGTATGCCTTCAGGGGCCACGTCTCCTGCTGGCACTCTTTCCCTGTGCTGCTTCCCTGCCACAACAAAGTGAGCTTCTGCACTCCACCTCCCCTCCACCATGATGTTCCTGCATTTGAGTCAGATGAACATGGACTGAAACCTTTGAGACCCTTAGACAAATAAACCATTTCCACCTTCAAATTGTTCAAGTCAGACATGTTGTCCCAGCAATGGGACAGACATGAAGTGGCATTCTAACAGCTCTACAAAACCGAAACACCTCACCAATTACCTAAATCAATCCATTCTTTCATTTGTGTTTGTTGTTCATCTACTCCAGTGTGACAAACATCCAGTATATATTTGTGGAACAAATGCATGTATTATGCCTTCCACTTTAAATGTAAGAAGCCACATTCAGAGAGAAGCTGATCAGCTTCGAATTCACCCCTGCTAGATTCTAGCCGAGACTGGCCCCAAAGCCTGAACTTGTAATCAATTTTAGATAAACAAGGCTTTGTACAACTTTATTCACTGTGGTGTTTCACATGCAGGATAGATTAGACCTAACCTTCACTATTACCAGCTATTCTGACCTCCTTGCTGTTCTTTAAATCAGGGTTATTCTCTCGTGAAGATCTTGACCCTTGTTCTTTTTCTGTCTTTAAAACATTCTTCCCCCTGCTTTGGGGGGCAGGAAAAGGGCTCCTCTTTGCCCTACTCCTGCCAAATATCAGAGAGATGCTCCCTGACACTCCACTGCAGTATGTCCATTACTTCTTAGCACAGTCTGAAACAGCAAAAATTACAGTTGAGCAAATAAGCCATAACAGTCATTTATTATCAAATATTTGAATGTGCTACAAACTTACACACTCCTGGTAGCACAGTAGGTTTGTTTATGCCAGCATTACCACAAACACGCATGTAAGACATTATGTTTCATTAAAATCACCACAACATCACTAAGTGATAGGAATTTTTCAGTTCCATTGTAATCATATGGGGTCACCATTATGCACATGGTCTGTCACTGGCACATGACTACATATGAATTACATTTACACAAGCATCACATATTATTCTGTCAAGAAGAACCAATGAGTCCCTTTATTAGTTGGTGATCTACAGTCAGACAGAACCAATAGGTTACATATATAGATACAAAAGAGGGAATGTAAGGCAACTGGAACATGCAATTACGGAGGCTAAGAATCCCCTGGCAGGCTGTGTGGAAGCTGTAGACCCTGGGGCGCGACAGTGTGGTTCACCAGACCTCAGCACCAGGGAAGCTGGTAGTGTAGCACAGTCTGAAGCTGCTGGCTCAAAGTGTAAAGGTCAAAGAGACTAGAGCGCCAGCATCCAGGGACAAGACACAACTCTGTACCCAGCTCCAGAAGGGGACAGACAGACATGTGTGCCCTTCTTCAGTTTTTGTCCTCCCTGTCCTCGTGCTGACTGGATAGTGTCTGCTCATAATGAGAGGGACTTTCCCTCTCAGTCCACTGATACTCACAAGCTAGTTTAATCTTGAAACACCCTCATGGAAACACCCACAAAAAGTGCTTCATCAGGTTTCCTAGTATTCCTTAATCCAATCATGTTGACACCCAAAATTAACCACCACAGTTCCCAGCTGAATCTCCCTGGCCCAGTGGAGGCCTGGAAGGAATACTTCTCAGTCTTTATCAATCTTCATTCTCCTGAATTTCTGTAATATGTGTCAGAGCCCATTTCTCATCTAAGAAATTTTGCCTCTCTTGACTTGCTTCTCAGTCTGTTGCCTGTGAACCTGACTGTTCCTTCTCTCCCTCAGATTTCTCCTCCTATTCATCTTAATCCTGAAAAAATGTCATCAATTCCTACATTTCTATCCCTGGAGTTTTAGTCACAAAACCTCCTTGGAAACTTCCCAGGCTCCAGAAGTACACAGCATTAAATCACATTCTTGATGCAACACTTACCTTATTATATTTTGTATTACACTCAGTTATGTCTTATTCTCCCTGTAGGATGGGCAGGTTCTTGAGAAGAGAATCAACAGCTTAATCATCTTTCTCCCTTAAGATCTAACAATCTCTTGGACATAGTCATTACTATAAGTAACTAAGTGGGGAAGCATATAAAATACTTTTAACAAGTGATTAACACTGAAACAAAACCTTGGAAATACTGTTGACAATTTCCTTTCAAATTAGCTTTTGATTTGTAACAAAGCAAAAGAGACATTATGATTGGATTGCCACTTTACATAATAAGTTCTCCAATTAATGAATATTAATATATTTGACTTTCAACTAGCATGCTAAAATAACAACATCTGGCATTTATATAGCACTTACTACAGATTCTAAGAAATATATGTGTGCTAACTCACTAATACTCCCAACAATCCTACTCGATAGGTAATATTTTTATATGCTCCATTTTACAAATGAGGTAACAAAGGCAGAGTTCAATGATTTATTCAAGGTCATGCTGCTAGACCAAGCAAGGACTCGCTTGCTTGGACCCAGCCTGCTTGAAACCTAAAGCTTTATCTAAATAACCATTCACTATAGAAATCTAATTTTACATGAATATTTTGAATTCGTATTTAGACATTTTTACAGAAGCCTGTTATTTATGAGTAATATTTTTCTGTAAACAAATATATCTGTATTAACTATGTTAATATTCTGGCTACAGTACACATACACAATGTGCTAATGCATATTTCATTTTGTCAATATTGCATTAAATATTACAGCATTTTAAGTTATCTTATCCTGCTTCTGAATGTTACCTGGTGTTACAAGTTTAACATGAAATCTTCTTAACAATCTTGAGATACGTATATATCCACATTGATTTAAAAAAAATTTTTTTAAACTAAGGATTTTCATAAATATATAACTTAAATCTCACTAATACCATTTATTACTAGGTGTCACAAATGACAATCAAAATAATGCTGTAATCTTGTTGAAAAATCACAATTTAATGGATGATTTTAGGTTTTTCAAGGCTACAGTGGGCCTCAATTTTGTACCACTAAAAAGTAATCTCTCCTATTACAAGGTCCACTTAATTCTCAGATGTTTTTATACTTGAAGCTTTTATGTTAATAAACCTAAGTATGGGGATGGAAAATTCTATTAAAATGCAAAATGAACTCTTAATGAATAGCATTCTTAAGATGTGATGAGCCACTGGTACCAGGACTGATTTCTCAGCGGTTACTTTTTAAAGAAAAACTGTTTCTGTCTTTCCTTGACCAACAGTAATCAAGAATAAAATCCTATTGGCTTCAACCATGAAGTAAGTTGACCAAATCAGACTTTTCTTGTGCTCTTCAAAGGAGAAAACTTAAGTGTCTATCTTCAACTCCAACAGGCTCATTCTCCTGGTGTTGCACTTGTTGTTCCCTTTGCTGAAGAGGAAATAGCACCCAGATTTTCCCAGTTCAGGCTCAGCTCAAATGTCTCATCTTAGCAAGGCCTTGCCTGGCCAGTCTACCCAAAGAAGTCCACTGTTATTGGTTGAGCTGTGTCCCTCAAAAAGACACATTGAAGTCCTAAGCCTCAGCCCCTCAGATTGTCACCTTACTTGACAACAGCATTGTTACACAGATGCTTAGTCACTCTGGAGTAGGCTATGTATGTCCTTAATCCATGAGGACTGATGTCTTCATTTGGACAGAGACCCGTAGACACAGCGAAGACAACCATGTGAAGAAGGAGACATAGACCAAGTTATGCTACCACAAGCCAAGGAATGTCAGGCCTACTAGAAGAGGGAAGAAAGATCCACCCAGATCTATGAAGAATACATCTCCCTTGTTCTAAGCCACCCAACTTGAGGCTTTGTTATGGTGCCCTAGCCAATAGATATAACTACCGACCCTACACTGTTTTCTGCCCCATCAGCCACTTTTATTGTCCTCATGTTTTTAACAGTATTTAAAACATCGTACTTGTGTTGGCTGTCTCCCTTGATTAGGCTCCATAAGATCAGGGCCTTTCAATTCAAAAATGGGCATCTGAAATGAACAGACATTTCTCAGACAAAGAAGTAAAAGCAGCAAACAAATATATGAAAAAATGTTCAACATCACTGGTCATTTGAGAGATGCAGATGAAAACAACACTGAGATTCTACCTCACCCTGGAAAGAATGGCTGCTATCAAGAAATCAACCAATAACAAATGCTGGTGGGACTGCGGGGAGGATGGAACGCTTCTCCACTGCTGGTGGGAGTGTAGACTGGTGCAATCACTGTGGAAATCAGTATGGAGATATCTCAAAGAACAAGGACCAGAGGTCCCATTTGACCCAGCTATTCCCTTGCTGGGTATCTTCCCAAAAGAATTAAAAGAATCATACCACAGTGATATATGTGTACCTATGTTTTTAGCAGCACAGTTTGTAATAGCTAAAGCTTAGAAGCAGCCCAAGTGCCCATCAACTGGAAACTGGATAAAGATGTGGGGTTTTTTTATAAAATGGAGTACTACTCAGCCAAAAAGAATGGGAAACTAGAGACATTTATAGCTAAATCGATGCATATTGAGGCCATACTCTTAAGTGAAATAAATAGGACAAACGTGTAAATACTGAATAGTTTCTCTAGTGTGAGAAACTGAGAGTGTAAACAAGGGTTAAAATGATTAAAATGAATAACTGATAATTTGAAATAGGAAAAAAGGTCCAAAGATGAAGGGGTGAAGGGAGGGGAAGGGGAAAGGAAAAGAGGGAAAGGAAAAACTATGAGAAAAGAAAAAAAATGGAAATGACGTCTATGTAAATAGGGAAGGGTGGAGGGGGTGAAGGACGCACAGGTAATGGGGAAAAAATAAGAACCAAGATACATCATGTACAGGTACAAGCACTCAATGATAAATGTAAACAAACTGTATACCTAAAATGTACCAATAAAAGAACTTAAATAAAAAAAAAAAGATCAAGGCCTTTATTAACTTCAGAGCAGAGTCCAGGACACAGTAGGTACTTAAGAAATAGTCTGTCAAACCAATTAATGATCTTGAGAAAGATGACAGGATTAAAGCATATCAAAATGGTAACTCATTTTCAATATTCTAAGTATGTTTAAACAGGTCTGCAATCAAGTAAAAGGTCCAATCCCAGATTTATCCAGCACTGAGTAAGGCTTTGTGCCCTCCTTACTATTTAGACATATATGGAAAATGAATCTCTGAGCTAAAGAAAAACAGCTTCAGCAAAATGAGAGGCAAGAAGCCTCTTTACTCACTTCTTCAAAGATGTGTCTGAAATAAAATTACAGTGTGTACTTTTGTTTCTCCAGTGTCAGAACAGAAGACTCAAGGTGAGGAAGGGCAGCATGAATACATGCCGGAGGCCTGAAGGCTACTGGGGGAAAAAGCAGAAGTCTTCAAAGGAGGGGAGGAAAGTCAGAGAAGGGTCAAAGAATTCTAGGATTATCTGGTAAAGGAGCAAGTAGTGATGCCCATCTCCATAGCCTTGGCATCATCAATGCTACAGACTGGAATAAGGAGAAGTACTCAAACTTAAGTCATTTTAAGGTGTCATTTTTTGGAGGCTCTCTACTGTTGACATCTCTATGAGCAATATTAAAAAGTGAAGTATATAAATCATTCCAGGAAAATTTCCATTTTCTAAAAAAGATATAAAAATAAGGCAAGAAAACCAGACACAGTGGCACACTTCTGTAATCCCAGGTACTTAGAGAGCTGCAGCAAAAGGCTCCTGAGTTTGAATCCAGCCTGGGCAACTTAGTAAGAACTTGTCTCAAAAAGAAATTTAAAAAAAGTGTACGGGGCACTACAAAGCTTTGTGTTTAATATGAGTGTCAACTGTCAGTAATACTTCTTTCCTTAATGGTCCCAGAAAAACAAGGAGCCACACAACAGGGATGTGAGCTCCAAGCAAACACCTACACCTGAAGACATGAACAGTAAAGGGTCTATCCCTAATAAAGGAGCTCCCCCTACCTGGGAAGACAAAATACACAAGGAGGCAGGCCAAGCAAGACCACAGTAGCACAAGAGACAAGCAGCCAGAACTTGGAAGGGGAGTCATGGCTGCCACTGGTTTTCATGAACAATGAGAATAATGTGTGAGCTAGAAGCAGAGGGAGGCACAGGCCTGGGTGTATCATGGGCAACAATGAAGGCTGAGAGGAGACAAAAGCAGCCAAGGAGACAGAGGAGGGACAGCACCCCCAGAAGCACCCAGAGGGAGGCTGGATGACCTTTTAGAGTCTTGCAGCTTTTACTCCAAACTGGCCAGAAACCGGGAATTCTACTTCATTTTAACTTATAACAAACTAATTTTCAAAGAATCACAATGGCTTTTTTTTTTTT
>NW_004624844.1:171488-185464 GCF_000247695.1 Heterocephalus glaber | reverse complement strand
CCCCCGCCAAGTCTCACGCAGTCGGAGGTGGGCTTTTTCGGAGGTGGCTGACTTGGGGTGTGTGATGCTGGGATCGAGGATGTGATGCTGAGATTAATTCACCACGCACTGTTAGGATTAAGGGGGCCCCAACCTGGGTGTGAGTGATATAAGGGACAGAAAGAATGTTGTCCCTTGGTGCTTGGTGCTGGGTCCCTTCCTTCTGCCAGGAACTGTGTGTCCTCCGTGATGCCCCTCTGCCACACCACCTGCCTTGGAGCCAGCCAACTATGGACTGAAACCTCTATGAACTGTGAGCTGAAATAAACCTTTCCTCCTTTAACTTTGTGTGTTTGGTATTTTGTTTCAGCAATGACAAAAGTAAGACAATTTCCAGGTTTCTTCTAATTAGCACTCTGAGGGAGTTTAGCATTAAAGCAGTTATCATTGAACAAGACAACAAAATAACTAGTTATTTTGGTTTTCTGGATACTGGGATCCTAGGTAAATGGAAATTTGATGTAGTGATTAATAATTATAGTTTCTGTCCACATAGAACTTTTTAAAACCACTGTTTTACACTCATGTATCAGATGAGGAAAGAGGCTCTGTCTGCGATGTGGGACAGGACCAGCTGCTCAGGAAAAGAGGAGGTTAGGAACAGAACATGAATGTCCATGATACCCACTCCAGGACTCTCCTTGCCAAACATGTACTGCTTCTCTGAGAAGGATATATCATGGAGGCTACTGTCATCGAGGGGTATATTGGGAAAAAAAGCTGTATGTAAGTCAAGTAAAAAGAAATTGTTTAGTATCATAATACCATTTTCATACATATTTCATATATGCTATTCAATCTCTCAAAGAACTGTAGTTTAGTGCTCATCCATGCAAGATTAAATCTGATCCCAAAGTTCCACTAGGAATTACTTACACCAGACACACAAGTTAAGGATCAAATACATTCTGAAATTTCCACAGCCCTGGACAGGTATAGAAAGGTCATCAGAGACCTCCACATGTCCTCCATAAAGCCAAGCCTGCAAAGGTCACTAAGTCTTGGGCTGCATGAGCTTCTCTGACCTTTGCCATTCTCTTCTATCATCCTTTGCTCTTCAAGTTACCCTTTTTTGACACCTACATTTCTGATATCATGCTGCTACAAGGTTTTTGACTACTCCTCCTACTTTCCAGATAAACTTGTTCAAAAAAGAACAGAGCCACAAAAATCAGGACTTTCATAGAGCAAATATATTTATATTATTTACTCAATTCAGGTAGTAGGATTCATTTAATGCCAATTTCCTGTCTGGAGGTTAAAAGAAAGAGACTGATGAACATAAATCCCTCCATCAGTGTCATTTGTGAATTAAAATGAGCAATGTCTACTTCCTTTAAATAAATATGTACCGGTGATGATGATATAAGTATTTTTACTTTTCAGGAAACTTAGTTTGCATCATGGTATCTCTTATTATCACCAAGCTTTCCTTTTCTTCAGTGTAACTCATAACAGTTCTTATTACTGCTCATTAAATTCTTATTAGCACGTGATTACTCTTCTCAAAGTGATCACCCACTAACCTTTGAGCTGTTCCCTCAGCATTCTCTTCTAACTATTCTTTACCTTAATATTTGGCCTCTTTGCAGGCTCTAAGAGGACAAAGGCATGAGGAAATAACCTCTCTTAGAAGCATGTATCCAAGGGAAAACAGAGTCCATAAAAGTTTTGGAAGTTACTATAAAAATATTCCAGAGGATAAATATTCTAAGGGATGAAGGGGATAATCTGTCTGTAAAACAAGGGGGCCGGAAGAGATCAATGATTGTTAGAACTGGCTCCCAGAACCAAGGGCACTTTTTTAAAAACTGCAGATTCCTAGACACCATGTCAAACCTCAAAGGTAGAAAATCTCAATCAAGGCTGTGACCTAAACAATAACATTTTCCTCTATAATACCATATAAACTGCATTTGATGGAGATGGAGTAGCAATTAATATCTCCAGTTCTCTGTTCTCCCAGCCTCTGGCTCCTGCCAGTGCCATCTTCCATGTCTGTCCTGCCTGAACTTTCACCCACACTCTAGTTCCATTCAGTGTTCCTTGGGTCTCCTTCACAGGGACAGCAGGTAACTGGGAGTACAGGGACAAGGGCAGGAAAACTACAGAGACACAAGACATTTCAACTCTGCCCCAAAAGACAAATGCTTCCTGTGTTCCTTTTGTTTGCACTTTAGTCGTTAGGGTAGTAGTGAGGGTGATGTTTGAGCCCCAGAGCTGCAAGGAATTCTGTCAGTTACAACTACTCAACATACTTGATCAGCATAGCCAAGCCTCAAGATGTTAAAAAATTATCTTGGTTTGAACAGACAATTATCTGCATATGTTCGGAAATGCAGAACACAGTAAAGGCTATACAGTAAGAAAATAAATGTCCCTCCTATCTCCACTCTGTTCTTTTCCAATTGCAATCACAGTTACCTGTTTCACGTGTAACCTTCCTGGGACAGTCTGAACGGCTCAACCTACCTAAATACATTCACATACTGACATGTAACACAAATGGCTAGACATTCATCTACAGCTTGACGGATTCCCTTATTCTATCTTAGAGATTGCTCCCTGTCAGCAAATGCTGCCAACTGTTGTTTCTGCTAATTTATTCAGTCAATCCCATATTGATGGATATGCAGCTCTTTTTAAATTTTTTTTTTAACTTTTAGGCAATGGTGCAATAAATGTCTTTCTGCAAACTCATTCTGCACAAAGTATATCTATAGAAAATTTCCTTAGAATTCCTGGGGTGAGAAGATAGGTAAATTTCAAATTTTAGTGTATTTGTCAAGTTGCTATCCACACACACTGTCTCCCTTTGTTCCCCCACTGACAGTGCACAAGCCCACTGGTTTCCCCAAACTTGGCCCTCTAAGGTATTAACAAATGGAATATTTTGCCAATACAATGGCTATAGTTTACTCATCACAGAGTAAGCATAATCTTGTATTTATAATTGCCATTTGTAATTCTTATACTGTGAACTATTTCTCCATCCCCTTTGACACTTTTTCATTAGGTTATAGGTCACTTTTCTTTCTTGATACATAGGAGCTCCCTGGATATTAAGAATTTGTAAATAGTTTCTAGCATGAAGTTTATCTTCTGCCACTTCTGCCACTTACACATGCAGTCTTTTCTCAGGTGGGGTTTAGTTCATCATTCTTTTATGTTCTCTGTATTCTTCAAGATAATTAAAGGCTTTCATCTTTAAAAATGTAGAGACAGACATCTTCTCTAATATCTGATCTCCATAAACCTTCGAATTGACACTTTTATCTCATCTGCTGGCACCCCCTGAAATGAAACTGAGAGGCGGACTGTGACACAACATTCACCTCTTCCTTTGCTGACCTTCCTGCCCCACTGCCCTGAGTATACATGGATTGTGTGGTCCTCCCTTGATTAGTCATTGAGTTTTATGTGAACTCTACATTTGTTTGGCCCACCTCGGAATTTACACTGCCTTTCTCATTCTTGTTTCAATGTGAAGTTTACTAGGATCAAAAAGAATTTCATTAATGTCTTTTCATAATCAGCATGTCATTCAAACTGCTAGTTTTTCTATTCTAGGGAAATTATACAACAAAAACTGTTCTGATGTGTTGCCTGATGGGGTGAGAATATGCAAAAGCTTGTCTGGTTGCTAAAGAAAAACAGAAAGCAAAAGCATGATCATAATTTAAAATAAAAACAGACTTCTAACTTTATCTCCAGAAATGAACTGTAAAACAGTTTATTTATTTTAGTGCTCTTTCAGATATTTTATTCTTTAAGTCTTAGCAGATGATAAGCTTGTTACATGTGGCAATTCTGTATTGTGTACAAAAAAATCAAGGTAAGTTCTTCAAATTTATAAGAGGCTGGAGATGTAGCTCAGTGGTAGAATGCTTGCCTACCATGCATGAGGCTCTGGATTCCATCCCCAGCACTGCAAAAATGAATAAGTAAATAAAACTTAGACTTTAGTTTAGGACATGTGAAATAAAGCTACTGCTTGGAATTGAGGCCAGGTTTATTTTAGGTTTGACTCTGGAAAAACGATTCTAAAAATACACTGCTCTTGTTCTCCCTTCAACTTCCACACTCTTCAAACGGCGGACAGCGGACGGATCTGTCTCAAGAGCTACCTGGGATCTGCCTCCATAAGAGGCAAGAAAGAAAGTAAAAGTTAGTGCTCTATTCCTGACCCAATGCCCCTACACCTTGATCTTCTCTTGTGTTAGCACATATAAAGAGCATGGAAAAGGAAGAGAGATAGAGAACTATTCAGCACAAGTTAATTTATTTTTTCTCTATTCTTTCTTGTCTGTTTAGTTAAAAGACAAGGCTATGGTTCCCAAAACAGTAAACATTTGTGTGTGTATGTGCGCGTGTGCGCCCGTGCATCTGATTTCATTCTCTATGCCAGCCACTTAGGAAGGAGAACAGAAATCAAGGGTAAAATCCCATCCTGGATGTTGCTGTTCGCTCACTTTCATTCACCTCCTTCACCTACTTCATCTCCTTAATTTAGGGAAGAGCTTTACTTCCTATCACTACCTACAGAAGGAAGTTATTTCACACACTCTCTCCCAGCCGCATCTATACAAACAGCTGGGCCTCCATTTTCTCACTTGGAAAATGGTAGATGTTGGAATACAGAAAAAAAAATTTTTTTTTTGAGACAAGATCTGGCTACGTAGTTCAGGCTAGGTCTGGACTCACTATGTAGCCCACACTGACCTCGAACTTGCAGAGATCCTCCTGCCTCAGCTTCCTGAGTGCTGGGATTATAGGCTTGTGCCACCACACCTGGCTCTGGAATACAGAATATTAAAAACCTCTTTCAGCCTTAACATCTTTTGAGTCAAATGTAAAGGTCCTTCAAGTGTCAGGCCATCAAACAAAATAAGCATTGCTAATGGCTGGGTATTTTCTTCGCATTTTATAAAATGACATAAAGTTTTCCTTGAACAGAAAAAGATTATCATCCTTTAAAGAAAGAGATAATTTTTGTGTATCAATCATGAATTCTTTGTACAGTATTCAATCACATACAGGGCTGAAACATGTTCAAATAGTAATCTTTGGTGTTTTTCTGTTTTGTTTTGTTTTTTGGTTTGTTGGTCGGTTAATTTGTTTGTCTGTTTTTCTGGTAACGGGGACTGAACCCAAGGCCTTCCCACTAAGCTGTGCTCTAAGTCCTTTTTGCTCTTGAGTCATGGTCTTGATAAGTTGCTCAGGCTGGGCTCGAACTAGTGATTCTCCTACCCCAGCCTCTCAGAGTACTGAAATCACAGGCGTGCACCACCACATCCAGCTAAAGCAAATTTAAACAAGTAAATAATTTTAGGTGAAAAGTAAAAATAGGTAGGTAAATAACATTAAATAAAATCCTGAAGAGCTGGGCATGGCGATGCACACCTGTAATCCCAGCACTCTGGGAGGTTAAGGCAGGAGGATCACAAGTTCAACCGTGGCCTGTGACTTAGCCAGACCCTCTGCCAAAAGAACAAATAAAAAAGGGCTGGGGCTATGGCTCACTGGGAAGGCCCTGGGTTTAACAGCAAAAATAGAACAACAACAACTTTTAAAAGCTAAATAGCCACATTTCATAATAGATGCTCTCTTTAATCCAGTTAGCCCTTAAATAGCTCCAGATATTAGATATTAAGCTCCTTGGGTTTGGCCGCCTTTCATAGCTATGCCTTTTGTCAGCCTCCTAAGAGATTTTCTGAGACACTGTTTCTGTCAAATAGAATTCTTCACACAGGGTAGTTTTTACTTTTGAGTTATTGGCCAAACCACTGCCAGAAGAAATCACTGGGCTTTTCT
This sequence comes from Heterocephalus glaber, assembly GCF_000247695.1. The sequence continues at coordinate 179,611 of NW_004624844.1, read as the reverse complement.
GCTCCCTATTATTAACCACTTCATAGCAAAATCCCTATAATTCATATTATGACTTACTTTAATATCGGAACTATGCTCACACACAACATGAACACAAACTCACAAGAGAATGAGTTCATTTAACCTAACAGGAACTTAGAACTTAGAACTTCATCTTCAGATGATCATAACTCAAAATACTCAATTCCCTGTAATATCTAAGTTGGATCTTTTAGTAATCATTCATCACTACTTTCTACTTTCTCTTTTAAAAATCAATAAGCCAGGCAGCACACCTGTAATCCCAGCCAACCCTGAGGCTGAGGCAGGAAGATCACAAGTTCAGGGCCAACCTGGGCAATTTAGCAAGATGTAGACACAAAATAAAATAAAGTGGGCTGGGGATGTATCTCAGTGATAGAGCACTTGCTTAGCAAACATGAGCCCCTGGATTCAATCCCCAGTACAGGAGAGAGAGAGAGAGAAATTAAACATTAAGTCCTATTACCTATCCAACTAACCCTTCTAACTTGCTCCTACTTGATAACATTCTAGTATCTTCCTGACAAGAGGACCTACCATAATTATTGGAATTACATTTAAAGTATTCCTTGCAAGAGCAGCACTTTTTTCCCTATGGCATTCTAAACTCAAGGAGATCTAAGCATAAATCTAGAAAATGTTTAGGGAACAAAAGAAAAAAATAGATACTTCATGCAAATTCTAAAGCTAAAGCCAGATCTACCCCACACACATGCACATATATTCAACAGTGACCTGGTTTTGGCGGATTCTGTTTTAGGTCCACCTTGCAGAGCAGGCATGTTTATGACCCGGCACTTAATCTGATTTCGGGCATATACCACACATTAAGTAAGCACTGGCTGTATGGAGAAGAAAGGCATCTGATGTGACCATGTCACCTTACCTTCACATGAGACTCACAGCTACTGGTCACCTCTCTGTGAAAAGTGATCAGCATGGGTTCAGCAGTCACATGAACAGATGCAGGGAGGCTTCCAAAGTTCATGAGAAGTAGGACCATGCCAGAATGGCAGATGACCAATTTCAGTAATTGGGATGTACTTTACGCTACCCCTAAATTTAATTATCTCTAAAATTAATTTTAGCTCATTATCTGAACCAAAACTACTAAGTTCATTCTGGATTTCAAACCATTAAACACATTCACTTAGGGAGAATAAAGAATCTGTCACTAAGGGAGGAATGTATATATCAGCCCAAATAATAGAGGCTATTGACTCCTTTGCTCTTATGGGCTTTTTAGTAACTTCTGATTTTATTGTAAATGATGAGTTTTTTCACTGGTTTACAATGAGGTCCATCTTTTTTAAAATTTTTAATCAAAGATGTCATGTTTCCTTTAACTACTGCTGGAATTATCAGCAAGATGTTCTCCAAATCACCATGCCAGGGGAAGGCAACTGAGGCCTAGACTTTCTCACAGAAAACTCGACAGCCATCAATTATTATAACAGCTCATGCAAAATCAGCAGGAAAATAAAATTAGATATAGTGAAAAGATGTCAAGAAACATAAGGAAAATCAGAAAAAAGATTTTTAGAATATAAGAAAATGCTGAAAACATACAATATTTACAACATAAATAACCAATCCTTCTGATTTATTACAGCACTCACCTAACTCCATGATCACTATTCGCTGTTACTGACAAAATATCTCTGTACTTTAACCAAGATAATATTTCCCTGACTGACATCAGTAAACAGTACAAATGAGGTCTACAGAATCTTTGCTCTTCAAGACTTTTCCACACTCCCTCAGATACATCATTAGAGGTCACCTTCTTCAGTGTGAAGATCCTGACCACTCACCCTCAGAGTGCCAAGTGCATGTGCTACCAACCCCTCACCTGACATGCCTGAGCCACACTAAAAGCTCACACTTCAGCTTCTCTATTTCTTTTAATTACAATCAAAGGTCTCTGACTCTTTCCTCTTTTTCTTACCTAGGATCCCAAGTCTTGAATTCCTCTCCTGGTGTTTTTAAATATATTCTCCTTTTCATTTTCTCCACACTTGGGAACTCTCACCTCCATCAACAGCCTCTCCTTTCTAAGGGCGCTGCCTTTAACCTCTACCCTTACCTTCAATCTGTCAGCCCCTAGACAACTTTGAGTGGCTCACCTTGCAGTTTCCCGTGGGTCCCTCCACTCCTTTTCCTATCATTTCCTCAGTGTGAGCTAGCCTTCCCCTACTCAGTGTGGTCGCTTCCTGTTCAGCCTTCCAGCAAATCTCCATCAGCTCTGCTGAGCATTCATATACACGGGAACTGCTTCCTCATCCTTCAACTGACATCTTGTGGGTCTTCTGCTACAGAAGTCTGATGTCTTATGACAACTCCATTGTCCTTATTTTCTTTTTCCTTACAACTTTAAAATGGCCATTACAGATCCATGCATGAGCCTCTTTTTTCCATTTTTAAGTAGTATAATGATCATGAATGAACTCACCACTAAATCCAAATATTAGGTCACTATCAAAATTTACATCTTCCCATATGGGCTCTACTGAACATCATTCATTTGGGCCTCCAAAAACACAACTGCCATTCTAAGCTTTGTATCCATCATTCTCTCGAAAAAAGGAGGCAAGGGCAGGCATAGTGGCACAAGCCTGTAATCCCAGCACTCAGAGGCTGGAGCAAGAGGGTCACAAATTTGAGCCCAGCCTAGGCAATTTTACAACTTGGTGAGATCTTGTCTCAAAGTTTATAAAAGAGTGGGAGATGTAGTTCAATGCAAAGGCTATATATACGTTCAGTCCCTCGGTATGTAAACAACCCCCTAAAAAAGTATTTCAATGTATATGTAAAAAGCACAAGCTTATTCATATTTGGTTATGTTTGCTTATTTCTGTGTAATTATAAATTAATACAAACATTTTGGACTACAGTTTGATGATATCTACTAAATTGAATAGTCACAAAACTTTACAAAGCAGCAATTCTATTCCTTGGTATTTAGCAAAAGAATGTTTGCAAATGTGCCCCAGGAAACATGAATGATCACAGCAACACTGTTTGTAATTTTGTTTTTTAAATGAAAAACAAACAAATGGTCACTGGCAGAGGACTAGAGAAACAATTCGTTATAGCACACAAAACAGAATACTGTACAGCATGAAAGTCAGTGAACTACCATTAACCACACACCAATGGAGCCTACTGACGCAATGAGCAAAAAAACCTTAAAAATCCCAGAAGTGAATGGATACTACAAACTCTTTCACCAAGATTTAAAAAGTATCATAATTGTGATTTAACCTTTGCAGGAAAAAAAAAATCCTTCTTATCTTTTCAAGCCAGACTAATCTTGAAGGAGGGCCATCTTTTGTTTTATGTATCTCCCAGTGTTCAGATTAGCATCTTAAACGGAATGGGTGCCAGAGTAATTATCAATTGAATGATCACTGAATGTTAATCAAGGCATTTAATACAATTCAAATCTTCCCCCTTCTCCAACACTTTCATGAATAAAGTCACATGAAACTCTTCTCTACGTTGAACTGTACCTAATTCTGTATCTACAGTAGCACTACAGACTTCCAACAGATAACATTTCACCTTGTAAGAACTTCATCCTTCTTGTTGGAGTAAAACTAACATAAGGTTAAATCAACCTAGGCATAAGCGAACATATACCATGCAATCCTGCAAAAGTTCAACCTATAGCTAGCTCACTAAAGCAAAGAGACACCTGATAAATCACCATAATCTGAAACTGAGGTATCTCCAAAGGTAATCCATCCACTCCGTGTATAAATGAGCTATCAACATTACAACCTTAAATATGAGCAAAACCAGGGTTTTTAGGCTTCCGGAAAGGAAAGCCTTTATTTTTCAAAATATTCTATTTTTCCTGAGAAAAAGTATTTCCAGGGGAAAATATGAAGCGCGGCTGCAAAAAAATAACAGGAATGATATTCCACCAATCACTGGCTTCCTTATAACCCAACGAGGGCCGTGCGTAGTCTCCGTAGGTGATTATAGCTGAGTTACACTGCGGCCTCCCTTCGACCTTGGGAGCCCTGCTCACTCGCAGTTATTGGAGGTCTTCTGTTTCATTTACTATTAGGCTTTGTATCTGCAATGCTGCAACATACGATAGGAATATCAACTTTGTGAACCCACAGACCTGAAAGGATGTAAAAATGCTTCCAAAAAGAAAAGTAGAAGGGGGGAGGGGACTAAAGAGGACTAAACAAAGTTCAATTGTATCAAGACGATAAATTTATTAATATTGTCTTTGGCCACTACGTTTAGTAATCACTTCTGGGATATATAACTACCTACTAACACGCAATTTTTAAATTTAAAAGACGTCGAAGAAAAATTATTTTGTTGTTCGGGGTCAGGGGAACCACAGTTGAATATAAGGTACAATTTGCTAAATGTAACCCAGTAAATCAGAAATTTAATTTTCATAGACAAATTCTTACAGAGGTTTTTATTCATTCTCTCAGGCAACCCGATGGGGTCACTTAGTTTCCTGTCATTTGCTTCAGGTCCATTATGTAATGCTTTCCTCAGCTTCAGGTCTCTAGTTTAAGTAGCCCTTCGTGTTTATCATAGAATTGCCACACAGTAACCGGCCATAACTTTCAAAAACAGGCTAAAAGGTGGCTTGCGGGTGTGTCTATGCACAGTACAGGCTTTTTAAAAATTCTGCTGGTGTCATTAGTTCTGCCCGCTTCCTCCCAGGTTTCCCATCTCCTCCTCCCCCAGCCTCCCGGGGACCCGATCTGCGGGCAGCACCGGCTCGCTGCGGGGAAGCACGTCTCGCCTGCAGTGCAAACCCGGCCCCCTCAGACCAGGAGGCAGCCGGGCCCGGTCCGGGAGCGTGGACCAGGCTGCGAGAGGCCCCAGGGGCGCCCCCAGGGCCGCCGCAGTGCACGCGCACACGGAGCCCGCGGCGCAACTTCCCCGCCGCTCCCGGCTCCCGGCAGCCCGAAAGGTGCGGCGTGGGCGTCAGCTCGCGCGCGGCGCTCGGGTCCTCCGCTGACAATGACATCAGTCAGTCTCCCGGCCCCGCTTCCCTCCCGGTCAGCCTGGGGCGGGGGCACCGGGCTCTGGGTGGCGGGGGTTGTGGGCACCAGTGCCCGCGGCCGGAATTCCCTGCAGCCAGGAAAGGGCGACCGCGGTCGGGGAAGGGGACCGTGAGAGCGACACCCCCTCCCACCCAGGATGACACGGCCGCTCCCACGTCCCCGCAGCCAGGCTGTCCGGCCGGGGGCGACCTCGGGGAAGGCGATGCCCCGGGGCCCGAAGCCGCGGCCGCCCAGCCCTCCGCGCGTCTCTCGGGGTCCCCGGGCGCGGGGCGCGCACAATGTCCCCGGGCCGCGGCGCGGGCAGCGCGGGGTCCGCCCAGGCCTCCCCTGAGCGAGCGCCTGGGACGCCTACCTGAGGGCGGCGGCGGATCCTGCGGCTCCAGGCTGGAGGCGGCGGGCGGCCCCGGCCAGCGGAGGAGCAGAGCACCGGCGCAGCCTGCGCGAACAGCCGCGGTCCCCGGCTCCGACAGCGGCGGCGCCCCCAGTGTCCGCGGCGCCGCAGCCCCTCCTCCCGCAGGCGGGGCGCGCTGGGGGCGGTGCTCAGGGCTCCCCGCCCCCCGGTTCCGCGTGTCAGGCCGGCTGGAGCAGAGCCCGGATCCGTCCGCAGAGGGGAGTCCTCGTGCGCGGAGATCACCCGCGGTGGAGACCCGCGCCGCGCCTCGGAAGCACCGGCGCCGGGTCCAGCCTAGCAGGGCGGCCTGGGCGTGGGAGGAGCGGCCCGCAGTGACTGGTGCTCTGGCCTTGGAACAAGCCCTAGAAGCTCCACCTGAGAGCTGGCTCCTAAGGGAGTGGACTCCCCGGCCGCCTCCGATTCCCTACCCCTTGGTGCCCTTCTGAGGCCTTCATTCAATGAACCTGCACTGAGTGCCTGCTCCCTGTCCCTGTTGCTCAGGGCAAGAACTTCCTAGGCCCAGACAAACACTTGGGTTCTGTGGAGAAAGGGCCGGCGGGCCCACCCACCTCTCTACCCACCTACCACCCCTGAAGCCCATCCACACTGAAGCTCTTCCTGGCCTGTGACCAAGAGCAGATTGAGCTAAAGACAAATCTGCTGAGAGAGACGAAGTAATTTAAATATTTGCACACACGTTTCTTCTGTAAAGACATTTCTTGTGGAAATGTCAGCATGTCAGGAAATTTTGGCCATCACCATCCTCAGAGGGGAACATTCCAGAGAATGTTGACTGGGCCCAAGGGGAAGTACTCCAGGGCAGTACCGGGTGTCTTGTGAGCTCTCTGGGGGGTTCGGAGTGGACAAGTGTGAGGGGAGCCTTTAAAAGTTGAAGATCTGGCTCCCCACTGAGGTGACTGTGATGGCCTTTCACCACTCTCTGGGCAGATAAAAGCCAGATTTGCCATGCAACATAGCCAACCGTCTGCACTCTTTTCCATGCACTTCCTCCTGAATCTCCTTTCTCACCACGTGGGTTAACTTCTTCCACCTCATCTAGCATCGGTTCTCATAGCCTCCAGTCACAAGAGCACAGATGCCAGACCCTGTGACACAAGGGGCAGTGAGGCAGTCTCATCTTCACTTCTCTCCTGTGATGACAGTGCCCTCAAGGGACCTATCGGGCTGCTGGCCTTCACTTGATCATAGCTGTCTTTTTACTCCTTCCATCTGGTCTCCCCTGACAGAAACTCCATTGAAAGAACTTTCCCACACATACACAAAACAAAAAATCACAGAAGTGTTAAAAGACATAGAGTACACACAGTCTCTAACCCAAAGAAATGGTTCTCAAAGCTTTGCGCTGAATCTTATTATACCATTATAAACTATGAGGGAAAAGAGGGGCCTAGCTCAAGCCCAATCTCATATTTTCACTTAAGAATGCTTGTACAGGGTTCATTCTGTTCCATAGCATCTGTGGATATTTTATTATTTTAAAAAACAAAAACAGGTTTTGATCATCACGGGTAAAGTCTGCTACCTGTCTCACTGACTAATGGTCAAGTAAGATGTAATGTGGCTCTACACCCATCCATCTGCGGACATGGGTGGATGAGAGAGCTGGCTGTACAGAGCTGCATACCTGGTGATATTCTCCACTGTTTGTGTATCACGGTATTTTGAAAACTCAGACTGGCATAGATATGTAAACATGGGGAAGGGGCTTTTCACTGCTTCCTGAGCTATGGCAGGGCTATTGCTCAGGAAAGTGCCAGGCAGTAATGTTTTCATTAAGTGTATCATTTTTGCTGAGAGTTTAAATCACAAGTCATTTGTTGCCTGAAAGGATGTCTGTTTCCCTGATCTATCTAAAGAAAGATAATGTTTTTAAATACCTGGTGCTACCAAAGCTCTAATTCCATTCCATTGCCCAGGCTGACCTCTCATGAATCATAGTACCCACCTTCAGTTCATCCAATACCTAGTTTATATTCATTGCAGTTTTATCGGTACTGTTTTAGCTGGGTGTATTAGTGAGTGTATTAGGAAAGCTAATGCTTCGTTGAAAGATACAATCCCAGTGCCTAAGAAGTGAGGAAAGGAATCAGCCCGCTGCAGACAGGCACGTCTGTGCACCCCGTACCGAGGTCCTGAGTCGCGCGGAAGATGCCGAATCACCCCCCTCCAGACAGGCAGCCACCTGGTTCCACACTACAAAGACGCAGAGAACACCAGACCACCAGACCAAGGTACTGAGTCCCGCTGCCCCCAACCCAGAGGTAGGGGCTTCTGAGCCGCCGACCCACCGCTCCTGGTCCAGAGGAAGGGGCTTCCAGGTCACCATCCCTCCCGCTGCTCCCAGCCCAGAGGAAGGGGCTTCTGAGCCGCCATCCCGCTGCTCCTGGTCTAGAGGAAGGGGCTTCCCAGCCACCATCCCTCCCGCCGTTCCCAGCCCACAGGAAAGGGCTTTTGGGTCACCATCCCTACCGGTGCTCCCAGCCCCTGTCCCACCTCTCCCAGCTCAGAGGAGGTAATCCGTGTAGGTGCTAACAGCCCCCCCCCCAGGTCAAAATGAGAAAACACATAAATAAGTCTCAAAACCAGACTTCCAGATCACCTACAGCAACCCCAAAGGGAAATGAGATGGAACACTCTGATAC
>NW_004624844.1:137993-157076 GCF_000247695.1 Heterocephalus glaber | reverse complement strand
AAATAAAGTCTTTGTAAATAGGGAAGGGTGGAGGGCGTGAAGGGAGGGCTAGGAATGGGGAAAAAATAAGAACCAAGATGCATCATGTAAAGGCATAAGTTCCCAATGAGAAATGTAATTGTGTTGTATACCTACAACGTACCAATAAAAGAATTTAACAAAAAAAAAAAGTAAGGAAATTCTGCCATTTGTGAAAACATGGATAAACATGGAAAACATAATGCAATAAGCCATACGAAAAAAGACAAATGCTGCATGATCTCACTTTCGTATGGAATATAACTGTCAAACTTGACAGGTTTGGTGGCTCACGCCTATAATTTCAGTACCTTCTCCGGGAGCTGGTGAGGCAGGAAGACTACAAGTTTGTGCCCAGCCTGGGCAAGTTAGTGACACAGAAAAACCCGTCTCAAAACTAACTAACTAACTAGCTAACTAACTAACTAAATAAATAAAGGCCCAGGGATGTTGTTCACTCCCCAGTACCTCAATAAATAAATTCTAAAAATAATCCAATGCATAGAAGCCAAGAGCAGAATGTTGGTTGCCAAAGATCAGAAGAGGTAGAAATGGGAAGCTTTTGCTCAAAGAATATCAAGTGTCAGCTATCCAGGATGAATAAACTCTAAAGGTCTAGTTTACAACAATGTGAATATAATTAACTCTATTATACACTTGAGATTTGCTAAGAGGGTAGATTTTAAATATTCTCAACACACACACACAGAAAAACAAAATGAAAATGACTACATGAAATGATGGATATGTTAATTAGCTTGATAGTAGTGATTATTTTGCAATGGATAATTTATTAAATTATCAAATTGTACATTGTAATTATATATATAATTTTTATTTGTCAAAAGTATCTCAATAAATCTGTAATAAAATATAAAAATAGAATCATCAAAAAGAAATTAATTTCTATAAGGAAAAAATAAAACTAGCTTCATCTTTGTAGCAATATTTAACAATGAAATGTCCTCAAGGAAAAAGGATACATGGGATCCAAAGATGTCATCTGACTGTTGCTCAAGTACAAAAGCATAAAACCTCATTTTGAGCATGTATATTATTCTCCTGAATCCTACTTTGTCATTCTATCAGATGATAATACATAGGCCAAACAAAAGATAACCTATAACCTAAAAACTATTACAAAGAACTAGTAAGGAAGAAAGAATATACTTATTCAAGAGTCAAACAGTATTGGATAAGAAAATTAAATATAAATTTTGTATGCCCAACAAAGTATAAAAATTAAAAAGAGTTGCACTTTCATTCTTAAAGCAAGAATATATTAGCAGGAGATGCAGTAAGAAATAGAAACATTAGACATAAAAGGCCAATCATCTTGGTCTATACTAGATCAAGAAGACAAAAAATAAGTAAAATTTATAACACACTTAAATATATCATTGCTAAGATAGTCCTTATTCAAAAACAACCAAAAAGATACTTCTTATTCTTAAAACAGAGACTATAACTTCATGTATCCATAGGAAATTATTAAAAATTGGCTATGTATTAAGTCAGAATGCAAATATCAGTAGACTGCAAATAGGAAAAGGGTAGACAACTGCCATGACCGTGTAGTAAAAATAGAAGTTAGCAGTGAAACCAGATTGCTCAAAGTCTCTAGCACTACTATTAGAAATCTGAAAAGCAGGAGCTTTCCACTGTTACATAAAGAATGTTGAAAGTCTGGAATATATGCATGAGGTAAATTTTAATATCCATATCACTTATTTATTTGATTTTTAGATCATAAAAGCCTTGCTCATTAACAGGGTATTCATATATTTCAATTATTCTCATTCTCCTTACATTTTTAAAAATAATACTTTAAAAAAGACTAAGCAATAACTTGTCTTATTATCCCAAAACAAATGACTTTTACAACAGCAATCATTATGTTGTATTGACTATGTTTTCATGACTTGCAAATATAAAAATTTCACAATTCCCTTTAGAAGAATACTGAAAAACAAGTTATTTTGGATGTTTAAGAGGCAACTGGGAATGTCTTCAGAATGGATTGCTCTTCACTAGATTAAAGGTGGGTATCTGATTAAATTAGATTAAAAGATGAACTTTCTCTTGTGACCCCCTCAATTTGCCTGAATGGTAGTAACACAGCCATGGGAGATGACAAGTTTTGTGTGTGGGAGGATAATGCTACTGTGCTTTGATGGATTTCATGATGATTTTTGTCAAATGGTAAATATTACTGGATTTGGGATGAGAATTTTAAACCTTCTGTTAAACTTTTTTTAGGGGGGTCGGTTTTGAGAGAGTCTCGTGATGTAGTCCAAGCTGGCCTTGAATTTGGTAATCCTCCTGCCTCAACCTCCCAAGTGCCTGGATTACAAGCATGCACCACCATGTCTATCTATTAAACATTTCTAAGATAAAAAGGCTAAAAGAAACCTTACATTTTAGTAAGAATGAAGAAAATGAAATAAACACACTAAGAGTTTAGGAAAGCACATAATGTAAGTTTTGTTTGAATTTTTACCACTTACCAGTCCTATTATTTAAATACAGGACAACCAAAAATTGCATATTTTTATTAATTTTTATAAAATAATATAACAGGAAATTTAAAAAATGACAATTTTATCAAATGTATTCAATATAAGAATCGACTGGTTGAAATGATATCTGCCTGAGCAATGCTCAGGATAGTCAGTACGTAAACAAAAGCACTGCCTGAGTGTTGCTAGGGGTAAACTGTCAAGTGGTTAATGATTCAAATTTTAAATTACAAATGGGTGATTTTAGGGAAAACAGTTGTATTGTAATTAATGTATATATCACCTTAATGAATAATACTGTTTCAAACATAGAATATAAAATCATTGCAATATATACCACACCAATGTCATTCAGATTCAGATTAAGTAAAATTTTTCTATCTCAAGTTATTTAAAATACTATTTTATCTCATTCAGCCCTCTCAAAAGCTGCAAAGTAAAAAACAGACAATATCAAACATATTTGGCTGAAACTATAATAATATATTTTAAAAGAATGGATTAGTTTTTGAATACTTGATACCAAGACCTTGTGATATATAAAAGAGTTTTTAAAAGGGACATACAGTGTGAAAATTCTATTTCCTGATGCCAAGTTTCAAGCTCTCCACAGAGAAATCCGTTACCAGTTTCTTGACTTTCCAGAGATATTCAATAAGCTAATAGATGAGTAGACATTTTTGTAAATAGTATCTCCATACATATTCTATACTGAGGACCTTTTTTTTCTTGGTGCTGGGGATTGAATTCAGAGCCTTGCACCTGCTAAGCCACAAGTTGTTCTAACACTGAGATAAACTCCCAGCCTCTAAGTAGGGATTTTTAAATTTAAAAGCCTCTGGAAAGTATTCCGTATCAATGCCAAATACATTATCTTACTCCTTTGTACTATTTACATAGTATTCCATGGAAGGGGTGCATCATAATTTATTCACTGAGTTCTTGTATTAGGGTTCTGTAGGGAAGAGAGAGAGAGAGAGAGAGAGAGAGAGAGAGAGAGAGAGAGAGAGATTTTTAAGGAGTTGGCTCATGCAATTAGAGAAGCTGCCAAATAAAAAATCTGTGGGGGTGGACTGAGAAGCTTGGAGAACCAAAGAAGACACAATGTTGCAGCTCCAGTCTGCAGGGCACCCGCTGACATATTCTCTTTCTTGTTCAGAGGACGTCATGTCTTCAGTGGAAGTGAATGGAGCCTACTCGTGCTACGTTGGGCAATCAGCTTTACATAGCGTTCACTGATTTAAATGTTAAATAGCATCTGAAACGATCCTCATAGAAACACCTACAATAATATCCAACCAAATATTGGGCACAGTGACCCAACCAAGTTGACAGATAAAATTAGCCATTACAGGTCAATGGCTACTTTGTTTATAATTTTGGTAATATATATCACACTTTAATATATATGAGATTTTATGTATATGTGAATATATCTATAGAATAAATTCCAAGTGGAATTGCCAAAAGTACATGGGTATATGTTTTAAAATTTGGATAAATATTGCCAATTGTCTTCCAAAGAGCTTGTACCAATTTACACTTACAAGGATGAGAGTGTTTGTTTCCTCAATCTTTTAACACAGTGTTTTATAAAACTTTTTAAAAAGTTGCTAATTGGAGAGGTGTGATACAAGTCAGATGATTAATAAGAGGGCATTTCATGCATTTTTTTTGAGGCAGGGTCTTACTATGCAGTTCAGACTGGCCTTGAAATCACTATGTAGCCCAGCCTGGCCTCAAACTTATGGCGATCCTCCTGCCTCAGCTTCCCAAGTGCTGGGATTGTAAGCATGCACCCCCAGGCCCAGCATTTTATGCATTTTAACAGAAATGATGTTTCAGATCATGTACACAGTTTCAAAATGTACACAGTAATGTTATTACAGTAATTATGTAATGGAATATAAATGGAATTTACTTTTGTATTAATATTAATGCTAACAGGTTATAAATGAACTTCAATCTTTTATTCATCATCAAGAATCTGATAAGGGTATTTAAAATTTCCAGTTATATTTTGCCATATTCTGAATATTTTTGTTCTTTCAAAACTGATGTATTAGAATCATAAGAGCTGAGGTGATGGATGACATTAGGAAGTTGGGCCTTGAGAGACGATTATGTCGTAAGGGTGAAGCACTCAAGAATGGGACTAATGCCCAAATAAAAGAGGGCAGAGGGAAATCCCTTGTCCATTACACCACTTAAGGACAAAGGAAGGTGTCATTTAAAAGCCCGAAAGTGAGCGTTCTGAATATGCCTTGATAATTGAAAGTCTCAGCCTCCAGAACTGTGAAAAGTAAGCTCTGACTACCAGGTAATGGCATTTCATTGTAGCAACCCACGTGGACTGAGACATACTTCTAGGGGTAATCTACGTAATTGAGGAGTATTTATAAATTTGAAGTTCAGTAAAGTTCTCAGGATACAGGTCCTATTTTAACATCTCCTTCTCACTGAAAGAGAAGATAGGTATTTGGAAAACGAATTCAATAAATAATGATTAGACAGAAACAACCCAAGTATCTATGGGTGGATGAATGGATAAAGAAAATCTCATATATAATAGATAGACTTAAAAATGAAGAAAATCCTTCTTTATGACAACATGGATAAATCTGTGCTAAGTGAAATAAGCCAGCCAGAAAAAAACAACAAAATAAACATTTCATGATTTCACTGATATGAGGTATCTAAAATGGTAAACTCATAGACTCAATAAATAGAGTGGGCCGGGTATGGTGGCACACACCTGTAATCTCAGAACTCTGTGATGTTAAGACAGGAGGATTGTAAAGTCAAGCCTAGTCAAGGATATCTAGTTGACTTAGTGAGACCCTGTTTTTAAAAAAGTAAAATATAGGGCCAGAGATTTAGCTCAGTGGTGCTGTGCCTGCCTCAAAAGCCCAAGTTCAATGAGAGGTATTGAGGAAAAAAACAAGTAAAATATAAAAAAAGGGCTTGGGATGTAGCTCAAGATGAAAGCCCTGAGTTCAATCCCCATCATGGGAGGAAAAAATAGAATAGTGGTTGCCAGGTGCCGGGGGCTGGGAGAAGGGAAAAATGGGGAGTTGCTGTTAATAGGTATGAAGTTTCAATTGTATAAGATGAGCAAATTCTAGGGTGTCCCTATCAATAGCTGCTGTATTACAATGTACCTAGAGTTTACAATAGTGTGCTTAAAATTTTTTTAAGAATGGAGATCTTAGGCTGAGGATGTAGTTCAGTGGTAGAGCTTTTGCCTAGTATGCATAAGGCCCTGAGTTCAATCCCTAGCACAGCAAACAAACAAAAAACCTCCTGCATCTCATTCTAAGTGTTCTCACTACAATAAAAGTAAAATAAGCCAGGGGTGGTATCACATGTCTGTAATCCCATCTACTCTGAAGCCTGAGGCAGGAGCATTGCAAGATTGAGGTTATCCTGGGCAAAAAATAAAACAGGCTGAGGATGTAGCTCAGCATTCCCTGGGATCAAACCCCAGTACCACAACCACACATAAAGGTAAAATAATAAAAGCAAAATGACTAGACTTGTAGGGAAAGGAGGGAGGACATGAGAACGCAACCCTCCTTCCATTCTGTTACCTTTCTGCTTTGAAGATTGGTAAACACTCTTGGAATGTATAAAGGAATCATTCTGAAGAAAGATCAAGATTGCTTATTTGGTCCTGTCTTGAGTTACTTGCATTGTTATCTTAGTATATAATCAGAGTGTAGAAGGTCCAAGAAGCAGAATTATGATAGATTCTGGCATTCTGGTCCTCTAGACTTCCCCTTCCCCTTGGCGTCTGATGCTCTTCTCTGTGACATGAGACCCTGACGAAAGTGAAAAATAATAAATGTAAACTCTTCTTCTTGTCTTCTCTCCCTCTTTCTTTTTTTCCTTCTCTCCTTCCTCACTTTTTTTTTCTCCCCTCTCCAACTTTCCTTTCCTTTTCTGTTCTATTCTTTCTGCCTTTCATTCAACACAATTATCGAGGGCCTTCATCAGGCAGGTAATGTGTTAGGTCCTGCTCAGACCAAGGCCAATAAACTCTAAAAGTCACGGTTCTCTGGGAAACTTACAGTTTTAAAAATGAAAATATAAGTCAATCACTGTTAATGATTCATTTTTATTGCTTGCTTTGCTGTACCTACTAAAATATTTTATTCTAATGAGTATTAAAATTTGTTTTCAAATATAAAAATATAAGTGATCATATTGTTTATTATTAGGAAAAGACACAATTCTTAATAAAACTTAATGAAACTGATACCCAAAGGATTCAGAGCAGAACAGGAACATTAAATATATCTGAGCTCATTCTTTTGTTCCACTGTAACACTCTGTGAGATACTAGAAGAGGTCTTTCCTGTACCTCTTTTCCCACCAGTTAATTTAGGTTAATTATTATTACCATTTTGTGACTGAAAATCTAAGGTCTCATACCAGGGATTAAAAAATTGTGTGCATTTTTTTTTCTCATAATTTTTCCTTTCCCTTCTTTCCTTTCCCCTTCCCCTCCCACTTTCCCTACCCCTTTGGACCTTTTCTTCCTATTTCAAATGATCAATTATTCATTTTAACCCTTATTTACACTTTCAGTTTCTCACACTAGAGAAGCTATTCAGTATTTACGTATGTGTGTCCTATTTATTTCACTTAAGAGAGTGGCCTCAATATACATCCATTTGACTATGAATATCTCTAGTTTCTCATTCTTTATGGCTTAGTAATACTTCATTTTATAAAAAAAACCCCACATCTTCTTTTGAAGGGCACACAGGGTATGGGGAAAAAATAAGAACTAAGATACATCATGTACAGGTACAGGCACCCAATGATAAATATAAATGTATTGTATACCTAAAACGTACCAATAAAAGAACTTAAGCAAAAAAAGAAAAAGAAATTGTATGCATTTTAAAAGAAAGAATTTTAAATAAGTTTATTTCTGATCTATAGAAAAGTGTTAGCCTCAAGTTATTTTAAAAATCATATTAAAGTGGTGAATAAAATAAAAGAAATTTCCTTGTCATGAAATTAAATTCAGTTTCAGTCTTTTTAAAGGAAGTAAAATATATTAGTGTATTATATTTAAATATAACACTGAAGTGGCAACAGCAATAGATGAATTCCTATTTCTTGTCATAATAAATTACATAATTTTGTTTTCTACTGTGAGAGTTTTAAGGCATAATACTTAAAAATTCAGTCCTATTTTCTTTGTTATGAAAGTCTCTGTTCATCAGAAAATGCACTCTTCTCTTCACAGAAAAGATGTTATGTAGTATTTGACCTTCTCAGAGAAGACAGATTGAAATGAACATGAGCAAAAGTATAAACATATGAATTTTTAAATGGTACAGGTGAATACACAATTTCCAGTTAAAAACTCTTAAAATAGAGTAGACTTCTCATTGAGTAGTAGGCCTTGTCTGCCAGTGGGCCTGAAGGAAGAGACAGCTTGAGATGAAGAAATCATTCATCAGAGTAGTCAGCTTTTCATTCATATCTCTTGTAGAAAAGGGGAGGGAAAAAAGGACATTTTTATGGAAGAAATGAAGAACTCAAACTCTGGTTGTTAGCTCAAGAGTGTACAACTTTAAAGGTTTTTAATGTGTAGAATACAGACACTAGGTTTTCTGCCCAGTCCACAAAGATTCTCCAAATGGCTACATCTGTCCTATTTGTGCTACTCCTCACTTGGGGAAATGCTCATCCTCCTCTTGCTCTGAATGGGAGCTGCCATCCTGTTTCAGATATGGCTCAAATCCCCAGAAGGATTGTTATGGTCTAGATCTAGATGTCCCCCTAGGCCTCATGTGCTCATAAGTCAGGCTTTTGAAAGGTGGTAGATTATGGGGACTCTACAGCTAGTTTGGGCCTAGAAGGTGGGTTCTGATCAGATGAGGTAGGTCACTGGGAGCTTGTTACAGAAGGGCATGCCTCTCCCTTCCCAGCTCCTCCTTTCTCTCTCCACTTCCTGGCTGCCATGAAGTGAACAGCTTTTCTTCTCCCATACCTCTTTGCCATGCCTTCTTGACTTGGAGCCAGCTGACAATAGACTAAAAACATGAGCCAAATTAAACCTTTTCTCCTTTAATTTGTTGGTGTAAGGTATTGAGTCTCAGCAATGAAAAAGAGATTAAACAAGGATACATGGAGACTTCCAGGAAAATGGTATAATGGTGAGATCTGGAGTCCAGAGATTGGAACATAGCAATGTGAGCAAGAGAAGGAGGAGGGAAGTGGGTTCATGGAGCCCAACAAGGACCTGAAGTGAGAATTACAGTCCACAGAGAGAGGAAAAAGAGGGACAACAATGCAGAAGAGGAAGGTGCATTTTAAAAGAAAGAAATTTTAATAAGTTTATTTCTGATCCATAGTAAAGTGTTAACCTCAAGTTATTTTAAAAATCATATTAGCTTTCTCCCTGATCCCTGGCACTCAGTGTAGGAGGAGCAGAGGGGCAGAGAAATGCACCAGTGGAATAAAGCACTGTCCACTGCAGACTGCTGTGGCTGGTGAGTTATTTGGGTTCAGACATCCCCCAGGAGAGGGTGATTGGCCAGTAGCCATTTTGGAAAGGGGCCAACTGAAGTTTTCTTCAACTGAACTTTTCTATTTTTTAATCTGAGAATGACTTTGGAGCTATCAGAGCCATGTTTCTAGTCTTCTGTGGAAAGCAGCCCCAAAATCATAAAGGTAAAAAACTGTAGAGAAGCAGATCCAAGATATGGGGAAGAGGAAGAGAGAGTAAAGGAATCTAAATTATCATCTCACATTCATGAGAATGGCAGTTTTTAAACAAACCAATAAAAAGAGAAAGTAGTAAGTGTTGGCAAGGATGTGCAGAAATTGGAACTCTTGTGTTCAGTTGGTGGGAATGTAAAATTGTGGTCACTGTGGATAAAGATATGGTAGCTCCTTAAAAAATAAAAAATGTAATTACTACACGATCTACCAATTTCAATTCTGGGCATATATCCAAAAGAATTGAAAGTAAAGTCTCAAAGGGATATTTGTATGTGTTCATTATAGCAGAAGTATTTCACAATAGTCAAAATATGGAAACAATGTAAGTGACCACTGATGAATAAATGGGTAAACAAAATGTGGTATACAATGGAATATTGATTAGTCTTAAAAAGGGAGGAAATTCTGACACATATTGCAACATGTATGAACCTTGAAGGCACTGTGCTATGTGAAATAAGTCAGTCATAAAAAGACAAATACTGTACAATTCCATTATACATAAGGTAACTATCAGTCAAATTGATAAGAACAGAAAGTGGAATGGTGATTGTTAGGGGCTTGGGAACAGTGGAAAATTAGTAATTGTAGAATGGATATAGAGTCTTAAGTGTTGAAAGACAAAAATTGTGGCAACTGGTTTCACAACAATGTTAATATTTCTACAATTTCTTAAAAATTGTTAAGATACTGAATTTATGTTAGTATATTTTACAATTAAAAATAAATAAAATTAAACAAATTCTTAGAATCATTAGATGAAACTATAGGTTAAAATCTATCAGATGTAAGTGTGACATCTAAAGTAAAAGCTATAATATAAAATGTCTTTCTATATAAATAACACATTAATCTTGATTATCTGTTGGTCCTTGTGTTATAGTTACTATTTAAAATATATTTTACACATTTTCCCATTATGAATGTTATCAATTTAAATAAAAAGGATCTCCAATAAGCAATTTTAATTAGGAAAAATGAAATACTTTTCATTTTTAATTCTTTTTTATTCTGCAATCATCAAAAATTGTGAAAATTATTGAATTCAATATTTTGCAACAGTGTGGAAACAAATAATCCAGTACACTGGGGAGTGTATTCTGGTACAAGCTTTCTGAGAGGCAATTTAGTCAAATGGACAGTGCAAAATTATCTGTAGTGTCCAGTTCTCTGTGTATGAATGAATCACCTAACAAGGAGATTACAGGTTAGGAAAATGTCTATCTCTGGGCACATAATAAACATTCATGCAGAAAGGGTCAGAACTCAATTAAGGACTAAGAAAAGGTTAGGAAAACAGTCAGTGAGTATAGAAATAGAGTGAAAATTATGAAAATAGGATGATTACTGAAATAGGAAAACAAATGCTGTTGAATATCTTTATAATCTGTTTCTAGTCACTGGCAGAGATCATGGAAATCATATTTAAATCTTAGCAGAAATGTTAATAAAGTCTCTTTGTTTTACAGATTAGAAGCGTTGTTTCATTTACTTTTATTTCTTTCATATGCCTGTCAAAGAGTTTCCATCCACCAGGGATCTTTGCCGCTTTCTTTAAACAAATGGGGAAAATACAAGCATAAATCATTAACAGAGGAGACTATATTACATCAGTCTTTAGTTGGCTCCTTTAGATTTGTCCTAAAATATAAACATCCTTCTGATACTAGTGATTATGCAAATCTGAGATCTCACACAATGAGTTTCAAATCACCCCAATTCTTTTATAAAAAGGATCTTAATTGGCTTTATTTTCCATTCTAGAATGAGGTAATACTTCATTCCATGAAATACTATGAGTGTCCAATTTTTTCTTTTGCCAAGAATGTTTTGGTTAATCAAAAATGAAAGAGGGGTTCAAAGATAATCAGGTACCCTTAAACTTCTGACCATAAATGATGCCTACTGCCTACTGGGAATGTGGTGGCATTATTTCACTGTCCAAGTGTCCAGTTTTTAAATTGAACCATGGATATGACATTTAAAATTAAAGAGCCAAGGCTAATTCATGTTTTAAGCTATACTAAAGTTTTACAGCATAGATTTCTGAAGCAGACAGTTTGATGACGTTTATGTCCAGATGATCAAAAATACATGGAACATTACCATATTTACCACAGTGGAACCATTCACTGTTACATCTTGTTAAAAAATCAAAAACTCGTGGAAATAGAAAAATTACAGATAAAGGGTCAAGTTTAAAATTGAAAAGAGATAATTAAGAGAACACTAACCAGCAAACTTAATGTTCTATTTAGATAAGAGTTAAATTGCAACATTTAAATATTTTATCTCAATAGATGAAAAAATGCAACTAAAATATTTTCTTTGTAATGCTGATAATATTACATTTTTATAATTTGAAACAAAAACAGCCTATCACATTTATAACTATATCACAGCTATATAACTTGAAGGTTTTTTTTTAAATTAGTGAGTTGACATGGTAAGTTGCTTGTAATAGCAGCACTGGGGCAGACTGAGGCAGGAGTATTGCAAGCTCAAATGTTTCCTAAACAACCTTATGAGATCCTGTCTCAAAAAATAAAAAGGCCTGTGATGTAGCTAAGTGGTAGAGCTCCTTCCACCCATTGGTATTCCCAGCACTATGGAAAAAAAAGTAATAACCAGGACTACTTACTTTAGGTAAATTTTAAATCTCACTTCTTTAAATATAGAATATAGTTTTCTTAACTAATATATTGATTTGTATTTCCCATGGTCTGCTAAACATACACATTTGCAAATAAAATATAGCTCATTTATGCTATTATAAATTAAAACTGGTGGCACACAGTGATAATCCTAGCACGTTGGGAGGATGAGGGAGGAGGATTGCAATTTTGAGCCCAGCCTGGGCAATTTAGCTATTTAGTGAGAATTTCTCAAAATGAAAAAACTTTTAAAAGGCTGTGGATGTAGCTCAAATTGATGGCCCTGAGGTTAATCCCACACACAAAAAACAAACACCTCACTCTTCTTTTGCAAAAGATGATTAAAATGAATTAAATAAAGGAATAAAGGATTTATTGCAATTTTCCCAATAGAAATGGTTCCAAAGACAATTTTCCAAATAGGAGTGATACCAAAGATATCACTCCTTGGGTTTTTCCTAAAATATTTCCCCATGGATCAGTTGAAGAGAACTTCAATTGATGTGTAAATAGAGAAGGTGATTGCCTTCACAGGTGATTCAGTATAGTATCAAAAATACCTATCTTATTAATGCCAACAATTTTATCTCCCTTCCACCATTCTCTAGGAATATTCTGAGCAAAGAAAGCTTCCAAAAAACAAAACAAAAAAAATGAACTGTTTCGTCCTACTGCAAACTCTTTGGAGAATGACACATTCCTGGAGGGAATGTGTCCTGTGCTGGGTAATCCTGATTGTCAACTTGACTGGATTAAGAGCTTCCTGGAGAAGTGGTTGGATTGCGAGGGTACTAATGAGTTCACACCTGAATGGGCTATTGTGGGGTGGGGAAATGGGTTAGAGGAAGTGGGTCATAGGGCCTGACCTGTGTCTGGTTCTGACCCCTTTCTCTAGGGCTCTTTCATTTGTGCTCTGCTTCCCAGGTGTCATGAAGTGAACAGCTTTGCACTAACATGCTTTTCTGACATGATGTTTGTCCATTAGGGTCAGCTGACCATGGACTGAAACTTCTCCCAAAATAAAACTGTGAGCCAAAATGCAACTTTTCTACTCTAAATTATGCGTGTCAAGTATTTAGTCCTAGTTATGGAAAACTGACCATGTTTGCCCCTTAGAAAATGCCTGAAATCCTAACCCCCAATGTGATGGTATTTTGAGGTGGTCTCTTGGGGTGGTAATTAGATCATGAGGGTGGAGCATTCATGAATGGAATTAGTGCCTTTATGAGAAGAGACAAGAAAGCTTTCTTTCTGTAAAGACACAAAGAAAAGATGTCAATCTGCAAACCAGGAAGTGACTAGATGCTAGCTCTGCTAACACTTTACTTTTAGACTTCCTAGCCTCCAGAACTGTGAGAAATAAATTTCCTGTTGTTTAAGCCACCCAGTCCGTAGTATTTTGTTGTAGCATCTGGAGCTAAGGCAAGTCCTGAGGCCTCAGTGAGAATGCCTTACTCTTTTGAGGAGGAAGGAGCCATATGTAGGAATACACAGGAGACAACCATGAGTAGGAGGCAGAGGTTGAAAGAGGGACAAAATATCAAAGAGCAGGGAGGTGGAGGCCAAAACAAATGTGTCCTACATCTCCGTGTTGCCTTCTCCAAAGAGACGCTGGCTTCCACTTCTGCTCTTTTTGTTCCTGTTCTCCCAGTTTGCACATTTTATTTCATGCTAGTTGATCAAGAAACAAAGTGGAGCAGGCAAGGGGAAGGTCATAAAATTATATTGTGATAAATTTTATAGCCTTGTTTAACAGTAAAAAAGTTGAGAAGTAATGGTCCTTCTTGGCTCCAGAGAGTATTCGGTGCAGGAGATGGCACAGATTGGCTTCCAGGAGATGCAGACTTTGCATGAAGATTAGCAAGCAGGAGGTTCATTAAAAGCACCCTAGGGATCCTCACACGGATGAGGGGAAGAAGGGTAGGGGAAGGACTGGCCAAGGAGAAGTGGAGGTGTGTTGGATTCTCAGGAAACCTCAGGCCTCCGAACTTTCTGAAGAAGGAACTGCCCTTCAAAAATGCCTGAGGCAAGGGGGCTACACCTTCAGGCAACCTTACTGACTAGGGACTGGATGCAGAACACTCCAGGAGGTGACGGTGACCTTAGGCAGGTGAACTCTGTTCAACTGAAGTACTCTCTGAAAAGGACTCACACCTGAGGTAAGTCTTGTCCACAGAACTCCCAGTGGGGTGGGGGACTATAGGGGTGAGGGTGGGACTGGGGGTGGGTATTTCCTGGAGAGAATTCTGGGTAGTGCATCACAGTGGCCACTGGAGAGAAAATTAATGCCTCTTATAGTGCTTGATATGTGTAGTCACTCACCATTTGTTTAATAGATGAATATACTTGTTTTGTCTTAAATTGTTCCCTACTTCCCAGCAGAAAAACAAATATGATATTATTAAAGCTTTTGCAGGTAAACAATTGCCTTTGATGAAGCTTTTATCATGTAGAAAGACTGGCAAGAAATCTTTGTATAATCAAGCTACACCTGTGTCCAAGAAAACAACATTATGTGACAAATATCTGCAAGTCTGCTATAACTGGATGTCCAATAAGTTTTGCATTTTTGTAATTTTTTTTCATTTTGAATCAATGTCAAACCTACAAAAATTTGTAAGACTAGTATAAAGAACTTTCATTTTTTGAAAAATTTGAGAGTACTGTAAGTTGGTGACTTGATCCTTCATTATTCCCTAATACTTAAGTGTGTATTTCCTGTTTATAAAGACATTTTCCTATCAGACCATAATACAGCCAATCAAGATCAGAAGTTATGAACACATCACCACCGTCTAATACTTAGATCTTGTTTTGCAGAACATGTTTTGCAGAACATGTAATTTATAGCAAAAGGATCCAGTGCAGAATCAGGATATATATATATATATATATATATATATATATATATATATATATGCGTGGTGGAACCACTGAACTAAATCATCCCTGGTGCTCAAGTTTTATATATTGAACACCATATGCCCTTAGTGGTCCTCAATGCAGACCAGTCCTCAGTCCTTCCTTGACTTTCATTATGTTAGCACTTTAGCTGGGGATTTAGCTCAGTGGTTCTACCACCTGCCCCGAAATTGGAAGGTCCCAAGTTCGATCCCCGGCACACACACACACAAATCATTATGTTAATACTTTTGAAGATTGTTAAGTCTATAATTTTTAGACCATCCCCCAATTTAGCTTTGTCTAGTGCTACATTATCATAAAGGTATCTTTCTTCAGAAATTTCACAGAAGCAATGCTTTGTTCTCATTAGATCCCATCAGGGGTTCCACATTTCCACCTTTTTCATTACTGGGGCATTCACTTTGATTGTTTAAGATGATGTCTTCCAGGCTCCTCTATTGTAAAGTAACCCCAACCTCCCTTTTTATCCTTAAGTATTTTGCACTGAGGTGCTTTGAGACTATGTAAATATCCCAGGCTTCCATCATATTTATATGGAATATGAATTCATTATTCATTATTTATTAGTCATTATTCATGAATTTTATACGTAATACAAATTCATATATCACTATGGACTCCTGAATTCAGGCTTTATTCAATTCTGATTATTTATTTTGATCCTCAAACTGTTCTAGATTTATCTAATGGCATTTCTTTAAACTGACTTCTGGGTCCTTTTTATATGACTCCCAACCATTTTCTTGGCGGGGGGGACTTCTTTTTGTTACGGTATAGGGAATTGAACCCAGGGCCTTTCACCCTGAGCCACACCCCCCGCCCTTTATATTTTCACTTTGGGATGGGGACTCTCTAAGTTGCCCAGGCTGGGCTCAAACTTGTGATCCTCCTCCCTTGGACCCTAACGATTAGAGCTCTGCACCACCACCATGCCCAGCTAGGGGGCACTTCTTTACCTTCTATCATAATGAGACATTCCAGCTCTAACTTGTACTTCCTCGGCCCGAACCCTAAAGCTAGATATTTCTCTGAACTCTATTTAAAGCCACCTCTTTATTAGTGTACTTGACCCACCACAGGATATGAAAGAAATAAGAAGTTTATGAGAACTATACAACGGTTTATTTCTCGCCATTTGAGTTTGAAAGATACAACACTCGGCGTTTGAAATCCTAAGCTCTCAAGACACAAATTTTTAAGAGTTTGTTCCAATATCTTCATTGCATAGATATGTATCTTTAGCACATCTAGGAAGTGAATAAAATTTTGTGCAGCACGGTACATTTATATAACCAAGGCTTGTAAAAAGTGGTACAACTGCCTTAAAACTGCTCTGTGGTAAGATTTGTGAGTGTGATTCAGCAGCACAGGGTGATGGACTTTGAACAGATGACCTAAGTGTATGTCTAAGTGGAATCATTTAGTAAGAATGTCTCTACCTCCTTAGGTTGTTGTAAATATTAAATGAGCTAGCCCCTGTAAAATTGACATGTAAACTGTAAGGAGCCATTTTAATACGAAATGTTATTATTTAGGGGTTCATATTACAGCTCAGTGGTAGAGCAATTGTCTAGCATGCACAAGGTCCTGGGTTTGATCACAGTACTAAAAAAATGTTATTATTAGAAATGCTTACCAATCTTACTGTTAAAACCTCAAAAGAGAATAAATATCTTGATTTTCTTAAAAAAAAAAAAAACCCCTATGTGCAAAGCACACCGGCGGGGCGCTGGAGAGAGCGACACCGGTTCGCAGGGAGTCCCGCCCCATCCAGCCCACACTAAGCACACTGGTGGGGACCAGCCAGAAGGTGAGGACCCCTCGCCACTGGCCATGCCCACTGCGGCAATTCACTTAGCCGCGCGGGCACCTGCAGGACCCCCCACCCTCCACCTCTAGTCTCTTGGCTGTACCACTGCATGGTTCCACACTGCAAAGACGCAGGGGACACCAGACCACCATGCTTGGTAAGTTGGAGGGGGATCGTAATCTCCCATCCGAACCTGGACTATCTTCAGAAGAAGGGCAGCTGGAACCTGCAGTACAACCTTGCAGAGTTCAACCTTACAGGAGGACAGGGAGCTCAACTTGGGACTTGCCACCAGAAATCTGCCTGAATCCCACGGGACTGAGACTGGCTTGCTGAGACTCACTGACTTACATCTGCACAATGCTGCCCACGTTGTCTATTGTGACAGCAGAGACATACCCTGAAGGAGGCCCTTCATTTTCATTTTTATTTTTTATTTCTAAAATTACTATTATTGGGGGGGGGTTTGCTCTTGTTTTTAATTTTTTTCCTATCCTTTCAAATTCTTATTTTTCTCTTCTTTTTTTCTTTCTTTTTCCTTTCTTTCTCTCTTACACTCACTCTCTTCTGTCCCACATTGTTCTTCATTTCCCTTTTTGTTCCTGTTATGGCCCTAATTCATATTTCTTCTTTATTTTCCTTTTATTCTCTTTTTCCTTCTCTCACCTGTGTCCTCTGGCCTCACTGCTAATCTTCCCCTATCCTTCTACCTACGTATCACTCCCTCCCCAACGCCTTCTAACTCCTCATCTTGAAGGGAAAAAGTACTATATTGAAGAGTTTATTCACTATAAACATATGTTGGGTTGGTCTTCAATTTTTATTTAATTCACACAGTTAAAGGTGATAGATTAATAACCTTCACAAATTGTCATTTTCTAAGATGTACTTGATGCTATGGAGTTGCTGATTGTATCACTTGGGCTAAGGTGTTGTGAAGGATCTAGTTAGTGGTCCTTCCTGGTATAATGAAAGTGAGATAGGCTTAGAGTCATTAGAGACTCAAAACCTAAGGACCAGCTATATCTGGAAGACACCCCTGAGAAGCAATCATTCCATAAAAGTTCTGATTACAAGCAACAAAGATACTTACAATAAGCAATTTCGAAGTATCAACCCAGGAATTAAACCAAGGACAGTGTCAAAAACAAAAATGAGGAGACATTTAAGCAAGGCACAAACATAGACTTCCACCCCACCAAGGGTAAGCTCTGGGGGAAACAAGGTGGAATAGTCTGATAATCAACCACCTGGACACCCTGAACTGATAGCACAGGAAGTAACAAAACAGATGAATGAGGCTCTAGAAAAATTCAAAGCAGAAATAAGCTCCCACATATTCGCAGAGATGGTGAGCAGAATGAAAGACATGATTAGAAGCTCTAGAACAGAAACAGATAAAAAAATAGATGAGCTCAGAAACACAATGGAAGCCATGAATACCCAGCATAAGAAGAAATGGAAACCATGATCACCCAACATAAGAAAGAAATGGAATCCATGAAACAGATTAAAACAGATATTTAGGAGATTAAAAACACCACTGAAAGTATGCACAGCAGATTAAGGGAATCTGAAGATAGAATATCAGATACAGAAGACAGGATTGGGGTGAAGGACCATGAAAACAGAGATTTTAAAAAAATAGTAAGGGACCATGAGAAATCAATCCAGCACCTGCTAGATGATGCAAAGAAGAATAACATAAGACTGATAGGAGCCCACGAAAAAACAGGAGAAAGTACAATTGACATTAAAAAACTGTTCACAGAAGGAATAGTTGAAAACTTTCCAGACAGAGGTAGAGAATTGGACATACAGATAAGTGAGGCATATAGAACTCCAACTAGCCATGTCTACACCTAGACATACAATAGTCAAGATCCCAGAAACCCAGCAGAAGAACAAAATCCTACAAGCAGTTAGAGAAAAGAAACAAATCACATGCAAAGGAAATCCCATTAGAATCACAGCAGACTTCTCAACACAAACCCTCAAGTCAAGGAGGACCTGGAGTGAAATATTTCAAGCTCTAAAAATAAATAACTTCCAACCTAGACTGTTGCATCCTGCAAAACTATCTTTCAAAATGGATGGGGAAATTAGATACTTCCATGATAAAGAACTCCTGAGAAATTTCATGAACACCAAACCAGCACTCCAAGTAATTCTAAACAATATTCTAGAAAAAAACAATGAAGGTCACAACTCCATGAGGCCTAACAGAGGGAAGCCACCAGGCAAGGTAAGAAACTAAAGGGAAAGTGGGAAATAGAAGAAATAGAAGAGCCAACAACAGTAAAACATCATGACAAGGATGAGTCAATATCTATCAATTATAACCATCAATGTTAATGGTCTCAATTCACCAATCAAAAGAAATAGACTGGCAGAATGGATTAAGAAGCAAAAT
>NW_004624844.1:113728-134178 GCF_000247695.1 Heterocephalus glaber | reverse complement strand
TGGAGGGGGTGAAGGGTGCTCATGTAATGGGGAAAAAAATAAGAACCAAGATACATCATGTACAGGTACAAGCACCCAGTGATAAATGTAAACGTATTGTATACCTAAAATGTACCAATAAAAGAATTAAGGAAAAAAAAAGAAAAACCTATGTGGCAAAAATTTAATACTTTTACATTTAAATAATGTGAGATTGTCTTTATATATGTCTCTATATGTAAAAATTTAATACTTTTGCATTTAAATAATGTGAGATTGTCTTTATATGTTTTTTCATGGAATCTAATAGATCTCAAACTGCACTTGCGGTGAAATCTAGTGGCTGAGCCAATATTGATTATGAACTTTCTTATGTGCTTCGTTAAATCCATAATAATCTATTAAATTAGGTCCTCTTCAGACAAAGTAGTTGTTGTCGCTGTTAATATGATTCAGAATAAATCACTAATGAAAATAAGAAGTGTGAAGCTTCTTAAAGGTAAGAAAATCAATTGAGATCATGGATGGACCTAAATAATGAGTTAGGTAGAACAAGAAATATTAAGGAATTCTCACTTGTTCTTATTCAGTTGGAGTTTGTAAAAATGAAGTATGCTAATATTTTTAGAGAAGAGTGATATTGGTTTTCTTTTGGAGTCATTATCTCTTTAAAACATACGAAATCAGGGCTGGGGATTTAGCTTAGTGTTACTGTGCCTACCCTGCAAGCACAGGGTCCTAATTGGTTCCCAGTGTTGGGGGGGAGGCATGCTGAAATGTTTTAAAATATAATGTCAAAGAGGTTTTTTTCTCAGTTGAGCAGGTGAGAGTATAGTCAGAAGGTCAGCAAGATTTTTCTTTAAAGTACTCCATAAGTATTTTAGGCTTTGTTGGTTGTACAATGTCTGCTGCACCTACTGGACTCTACTCCTGTAGCAGGAAAGCAGGTATGGAAACAAAGACCTTGGGTGTATTCCAACAAAGGTTTATTTATAAAAGCAGGCAATAGGCGGGATTTGGTCTGTGAATCATAGCTTCCCAACCCATGGTATAAATGAAACAAGATTTATCCTGATTAATAATTATAAAAGCTCAGTGACTGATACACAAAGTCATTGTTTAGTAGACTTTCTATATATTTGAAATTTTCCATGATGAAAAGTCAGATAACAAAGGAGATATACAATTTGGATAAGGAATAAAGAAAAGAATAAGATAGTCTGTTATAAAATCACTGATAATAAATACATTTTGGTAATTTACTTTAATGACCTAATTTCTGAACTATTTTCCTTTAATATAATCTGATTACTTATAAAAAAATACTGAATCAGAACATTTGTGTCTATCATTCATGAAATTGGTTTTTTATAATGTACTAAATTTAGGAATACCTAAGCATCAAGATATATTAATACACCTTATTTTTAAAAGCTATCATAGGAAATAAGATCTTATAAGATTCTAGGACTTTCAATCTCAATATTGAAAGTTTGTGGTTCAAGGCATCCTCCTGCTGCCAACCAATGGCCATTATACATAATGGATTAAAGAAAAATACTGCACAGTTTTAAAAAAAAGAATACAGCTGTGTTCAATAAGGTTAACTTCCATGTGAGGCAGGAACAGAAAATGCAATGAAAAAAACTGGCCTGGTTGACTCTGGCTGAAGCAATAGATAGAGGCAATTGAGAGTTCGTATCCTTTTCGGGAGTAGAGAATAAAAGTACCCCAGATGATCTGGAGATCAGAGATAGGCTCACTGCCTAAAACTAGAAGGGGGGCTGGTGATCCTTGCTTTCTGTTATCCCCTTCACAAAAAAACCCGCTGATGGCTATTACTTGGAACACTGGCTTTATGAGAAGCTGCAAGCTTCAGGAAGCAGGAGGATAGAAAAACCTGGTAACCAACATCCCACAAATTACCATGGAGATGTGATAAATGGCTCAAATTCTTCTCTCTTTGTACCCATATCCTTCATCACTGTAACTTTGATGTTATTCTCATAAAATGTGGATACTTTTCTACCCTTTCACTTTGGGTCCAGCTATGGGACATGCTTTGTGTGATGTGATCCTCACAGGTGTGATGAAAGCAGTCTTGAAATGTGCTTATTTAATGGGTTTTGCCCCCTAGTACTTCTGTCACCATGATAAAAGTTTTCTTCATGGTAGCTGCTGCTCTGGGCCCCAAGTTGAACATTCATAGCAGAAATGCCCTCCCTGACTGAGACCTGACAACTAGGCTCACCAGGGTTGCTAGTATCTTGGATGTTATAATCCAGAGCTTTCCCCTCTTGACCTTTCTCTCACTGCTCCAAGCATATAGCCTCCTTTGAACTTGAATTTTCCCACCATTTCCCTTTAACTTTCCCCTCAGGCCTTCTCATTGGCACCTTCCAGTTCTCTCCCCAGCTGTGTCCTCATCACTCACAAGTCAAAACAACTGTCACCTCCACAGAGAGGCTCAGGTTCCCAGAGGCCCAGAAGGAACCAGTGGAGTAGAACCGACCTGCCTGACTATAGACCTGTGAGGTGAATCTTCAGTGATTGTGGCCTGAAGTTACCCTAGCTAACCTGCAGATCCAAGAGAGAATTAAAAGCTTGAGAAAGGGGATTTAGCTCAGTGGGTCTGCCGCCTGCCTTGAAAGCCCAAGGTCCTGAGTTCGATCCCTGGTACCAAAAACTCCACAAAAACCCAAAAAATTATGTTGTGTTAAAAGCTTGACAAAATTGAAAGCCACTGAGATTTTGTGACTGTTATGAATCAATAACAAGTTCATCTAGCAATCAGGATCTACTGCTGAGATACTGCTGTAACTAGAATCTAAAATATATGGTTTTAGCATAGGCACCAAGTGAAGGATGGTGAGGAAACTATTATAAAAGCCAAAAAATGGCAGCTGTATTTGTAAAATCATTGCCTGTGGTAATATGGAAGATAATAGGAGATTTCTTGGTATATGTTGAAGGTATGAGCTGGTGCTTTTACTTCCATCTGATAAGATTCTGTAAGAGAGAAATTCAGAAAGAAGAAAAAATAACCCAGCAACTTGCAACCAGAATTTAGAGGTGGTTAGGAAGACCTTAACTTGCTTAGTTGGAAAATAAAACTCTTCATTTCCAGCCAGTGTCTCAGGTTCAGCCTAGAAGAAAACACCAAATTATGGGCATGGCTGTAATGTCCTTTATTAAGACATCTGACAAATGCTTGGCAGAGTCTCAACTTGACAAAGGGGTTTCCAAATAGGTTAAGCCTCTGTGGCAGTTTCTCATAATAAAACAGGCATGTCTCAAAAGGAATTGTGGGTGTGGCTTTCTCAATAGAGGTCATTGAGAACAAATGCACAGAAAAGTCATTGAAAAAGGTGTAATGAAAAACACACCAGCAGCTGGGCCTAAAAGGAACAGACACAGAGCTACGTGGAGACCTCTGGGTCAACAACTTCATACAGTGTGGTCAGGAAGTAGCTGAGAAAGTCTCTGGGCACTGGATGGAGCATACTGTCTAGTGCACTCTTCAGAAGTGATCAAGAGGATGAGAAAATGTAAGGAATGTCCGGAGGAAGAAATCAAGAGGAGTGGAGAGCAATGGACTGTTGAGTTCCTCCCAGGGCACAAAACCAGGGCCTAATCAAGGGAGATTTCTTCCTCCCAAAGTGGAAGGATCTGGCAACATCTTCATGGTATTTAAGAACAAGTGGTAATGACTTCTAATGCCCCCTCTTTTGATTGAAGTATTAATTGCAGTTACCCTCTTTGTTCTATCATTCCACATTGGGTGAGGAGGGTGGGGAAGATTTTACAGACAGACAGACAGACACACATGCGCACACACACACACCTTATTAGTTCATAGATTCCAAGTTCAAGGATAATGGCATTTTAATGGCAATTTAATAACTGAATTTTAATCCTGATGCCATGATTGAATGAGGCTTTTGGAGATCTTGGGATGAGTGCGACCCCCAAGTGTGTGTGGGGGTCATTGCTTCACTGTGGGACAAATGTAAATAATTACCCTATAAAGAAGGTAGACTATGCTTCGCCTCAATTCTTCACACTTCCTTGCATTTGCCTCTTTGCTTTGTAACACTGAAATTCTTCCTATAATAGGCAAAGTACACTTATCTGTTTCTTGATCTTGGGCTTGACTGTGGGACCTGCTGAGGGACTGAGGGGACCTACTTTGGCCAAGGAGATGTTTGCAGATCTTATTTAAGCAAGCACTTGAACTGTTTACACAAAGGGGCCTGCTTTATCATGCTTCTGCAGCCATGAGATGAGCTTTCCCCAGGTAGCTGCTTCTCCCTCAGCCTGGGCTCATTAATGGACAAACCTGGAGCTGCCTGAACTGACCATATACTCACACTACGAATCAGAGGCTGCCCCACAGACTTGTGAGAAAAATAAATGCTTATTGTTGTACATCTCTGAGATTTTGAGGTTGTAATAGCAATAGTTAAGATGGGGGAGAAATCTCAAATCATCAGTTTAAGACTTGGTTTGAGACTGAGTATCCTGGAAGCTTGTTAACCAAGTACAAAGTCCTTAGGGAGATATGAATAACAAAACAATCTTTCCTATTCAAAAATGAAAATCAAAGTTCATAGCATATGAAAAAAAATCTATCATTAAGGAATCTTAAAAAAATCAAAACCAGACTAATTATTTTCTCTAGATTAAACTGAAATAAGGACAATCTAAAGAATAAAAAATATATTTAGTATGCTTTAAAAAAGAGAGACGAAGGAATAACATATATTGAAAAAGAATAAATTATGAAACAAAAAAGAATAAATTATGAAGAATAATTTTTAAAAAGAATAAATTATGAAACAAAATCAGACATAAATGCTCCAAGGACACGTACAAGGAATTTAAAAAACAGAACATACAAGTTGAAATGAAAAATTCAATGGCCATTCTAGACTGCACGCTATCTAAGATAGAATTACCATATTGGAAGGCATCACTGTGGAAATAATCCAGAATACAACAGAAAAGGATTAAAAAATAGCAGTGGGAAAATGAGTTACAAATAAGATAGAATGAAAGGCTCCAACTCTCTAACAGAACTTCTGAAAGGAAGTAAAGAAAATTACAAAAAAGCAACATTGAAGAGACAGTGGCAGTGAACTTCTCAAAACAGAAAGAATAATCCCTTCAAGTGAAATACACTCAGTACCAAGCAGGGTAAAGTATTAATCATATCTATACACACTGTAGTAAAATGTCAGAATATAAAAAATGAAGATACTGAAAGTTACCAAAGAGAAAGAATTAACTATAAAGGAATAAAAATTAGATCAATACTAGCTTTATTTTCCCTGTGCTGGTGACTGAACTCGGGGCCTTCACACTGAGGTATATCCCTAGGCTTTTTCTCATTTTTAAATTGTGAAACAGCACCTCCTAAATTGCTAAGTTGCTCAGGCAGGACACAATGAAATAACACTTTCAAATTGCTGAGGGAAAATAACTCTGAATGTAGAATTCCACATTAGCCAAAAGCTATTGTGCAAAAAGCTATATGCAAAAAAGGAGATTTTATATATGTGAATAATATCTCATAAAGATTTTTTTAAAAAAAGAAACAATGGTGATCATAAAACAATGCTGGCATATTTTGAATATTTATTGGGGGATGCCTGACCACCTGTCTGAGGGTACAGCAGAGGATGAAAGAATAATAGATAAAGAACAAGGAATAAAGAGCAAATGATTTTTTATTACTAAAGAGGGGCTTGATTTTAGCTCTCCCTGGCTAAGACCACTGAGCTCTGGACTTGTCAGAATTTATTGTTTACACAACATAGCAGGGGGTGTAAAAGTAGATATGAGGAACAGTGGGACTAAGGCACTAATGAGCCAGGCCTGTAAAAGGGGAGGAATGATGCATTCTTGTGAAGGAAAGGTCCCAGTTAACAAGCCACGTGGGTTATCTTTAGCTAAGAGAATGGCTGCACAAGAATCATAACTCCTCAGTTATAGTATCATCTTACTATTAGAGACATCACAATAACACAATAACATCAATCATTGAGAACTCAACTGTGACTGTTGGCATAGGGAATTCTGCTTGTGTGTGCCAGCTAAAGGCTCATTTAGCAAGTCACACATAGGCCTTGGATTGACTCATAATTTTAATCAATAGCTGAATTATAAGCCAATTCAATAATATTTTATAGCTTGTCCAGTGTGGTTTCAAGCTGGTCTCCTGCGAATATAGATTTTTTAAAAAAGATTTTTCATAATAAAGAAATTGATACCAAATTTCTAAACAACAATACAACGGAAGATAGAAATTTGTTGATGGGTAAATAAAATGAAGCAATGTGTTCTTCTTGTTTAGAAGGAAGATAAAAATACTAAACTAAAAACATAGTAAACTAGATTTTTTTTTGCTTAAATTCTTTTATTGGTACATTTTAGGTATACAATACATTTACATTTATCCTTGGGTGCTTGTACCTGTACATGGTGTATCTTGGTTCTTATTTTTTCCCCATTACCTGTGCAACCCCCCACCCTTCCCCATTTACATAGACTTTGTTTCCATTTTTTTCTAAACCAGATTTTTGTAAAAAAAATTTACAGACATACAGGTAGAAATTTAAGAGTGGTCATTAAGGAAGAGAAATATAATTTATAAGTTCTAAATAATGAGAATATAAGTGGGGTAGTAGTTAAAAATCCCTTATCAACTTGGTAGATCAGAATTAAAGAAGCAAATGCAAATAATGGTAAACAGAACAGATGAAATAAAATGATAAAAAAATCCAAATGACATTAACCACATTAAATGTAAATAAACTAAGCTGACATTTTGAATGTCAAACAGTATCAGATTACATAAAGAAAAAAATTGAGCTACATGTTGCTTTATAAAGTGATAAATCCACAATAAATTGACACAGAAAAATTGAAATAAAAGGATAAAGATACATTACACAGAGTTCTGCTTCTGGAAATGGTATAGAAACTTTTTACCAGAATAAGTTTCCTCCAACATACTCTGGGCAACATATGAAAAAAATTCCAACTGTCTGAAGGCACTAGAGAATGACCAAAAGCAAGCAGATGAGGAGATAAGCACTGAAAGAAGGGAATCCCACTGGTTGAGAGTCCTTTAAAAACTTTTCCCCCAGGGCAGAGATGCTAGAACTCAAGCAGAAAAGGGAACTCTTACTGGCCTGAGGTGTCAATGGGTAGAGTGTGGGATGCCCAAGTAACCAGAAAGCAAAGGATTCCCCAGAAAGGATGGAGCCACAAAACAGGGGGTCTTAAAAATCTATGCTAAACCTCACTCAAAATTCTGGCTGACTCTAACTGTACACATGCAGGGGAGTCTACAAGGGGTGGTAGTGGTGGAAAACAACAGCCTAGTGAATGAAAACTGACAGAAATTTCATCTTCTGCCTATTGCAAGACAGAAATATGGGTCCAGACAAGCTATTCTTCAGTAGAATGTAACAGAATCTAGGGTCTCTACAATGATTAATTCCCAAATAAAACATTACTAAACATGTGAATGTTTGTGGCACCTTTAATTCTGAAACTAGAAATATCCATCAACAGAAAAATGGAAATAAACTGAAGATCACTCTCACAATGGCCTACTCAGCCAGTACATAAAAGGAATGAATCACTGATAAAACAGCATGGATGAACCACAAAGATGGGATGAGTGAAAACAGATACATACAAGAGAGTACATAATTCCATGTATGTGATGATCACAAAAAGGCACATAGGCATGAGAGAATGTGCTGCTACACTAGAAAGGATCTACATCCTGAAGAGGTGCACTTGTCAAGAACTGTGTGAGAGCTCAGATTATACCCAACTTGCAAGGTAACAACTTAGTCTGTCGCTGAGTCAGGATGCTGGGTGTGATAGTTAAGTGTGGGGCCAATTTGAATAAGGCACACCTAGCTGAATGGTTTAGCATGGTTCTGTGTGTGTCTGGATGCCTGAGTTACTGAAGATGGAAGACCCAACCTGGGTGTGGATGGCACCAACCAATAGGTTTGTAGCCTGGATAGAATAAAAAGGGAAAGAAGAAGGAAATTTCATTTCTTTTTTTTTTTTCAGTACTGGGGATCGAAGTCAGGACCTTGCTCTTGCAAGCAGGTGGCACAGTGCCACTGAGCTAAATCCCCGGCTCTAGAAAGTTTCATTTCTGCTTCTTTGGAGGAGCTCTAATCTTTGCTATTGCCTTTGGATGTCCCTCTGCAGGCTTCCGAAACTCCTCAGCCTTCCAGTACAAATCCTTAATCTTCTTGATACAGACTCACACAGAACTCTTCAGACAGCTCCAGGTCCCCAGAGTGCTGGGATTGCACACATGTGCCACGGTGCCTGGCACATGAACCTAAATCTTTTATACAGGGCAGTAAGTCTGCTTGCCCTTTACCCTGGAAGGAGAAACTATCTTTATTATACTGAACAGAAAATAAACTTATCTTTTTTCTCTAGAGGGAGAAATTGTCTTTCTAGACAGTGCATTATCAAAATCCTTGAAAAGATAGTACCTTTTTTTGCAATACAGTCAGAAATACAGACCTATGAAATAGTCTCCAACAGTGGGTTTCATGAATGAATGCATTTGTCAGTTTACGGAATCTTACTGGGCATGGTGGTGTATGCCTGTAAGCCTGGCTACTTGGGAGGCTGAGGCAGGAGGATCACAAGTTTGAGTCCAACTTGGGCAACTTAGTGAGATCATCTCAAAATAAAACTTTAAAACAGCCGAGGATATAGTTCAGTGGTAGAGTGCTTGCTTGCCTAACATGCATGGACCTCTGAGGCCAATCCCCAGTACTGAAAAGTCGTCGATTACTGAATCTTACATAAAAAGAATTAGGTACGGGAAAATTAAGGTTGATAGTAAAAGTGGTATTCTTTCATTTTGGTGAATTCTTTAAAACTGACAAGTATAGGAGGAGCCAGCCTGCCTCACTCAAGTGGAAGCTGACCCACTCTCTCCAACACACTGCTTCTCCAAAGTACACTATATTAAGCTACATAAAGATCGGAAGCTATTTTTAACTTCTCATTATTGTGTCTTTGACATACTGTACATAGTTGCTCAATATTTTGTGTTGAATAGACTTGTAAAAACAAGGTTAAAAAAAAGAAGCAGTGTGTTGACCCCAGAGTCATCCTCATCCGGCCATCTTATGTTGCTTTCACTTCCTCTCAGTTATCCTTCTCTCATCTTCTCCTCCCACTTCACTCTCTCAAGAGGTCATGCAATGGAATAAAATCATCTCTCCAGCAATACTTTAAAGGGTAAAAATTTTAATACTTCACCTATTATTAACATTACCTATCATTTAAATGTTAATGATTTGTATGTGGATTGTAAATCAGGCAGTACTAGGACTGCAGAAAACAACAAAATCATAAAATAAAAATCAATTTAAAAAATCAGGCTAATAAAAAGACATGGGTTTAAAAAGCAAATACACATATGGCTTCTTTTTCAAACTCACTCTGGCTTAAACAAATTTTCAACCACTATATGTGATTTGGTATACTGCTTGCTTTCACTAAACAGTCAGCATTATTCCCATGGTATCCCATAGTTTTGGAAGGATCTGTTGTTGCATAACATTCAATTGGTGTGTGTGTGTTTCTTTTTGTTTTCATTAGCGAATGTAAAACGTTTAAAAATGTTGACATGACCATATATAGAATAGTTACTATAAATGCATATGGTATATTCTTACAGCTGCCAAGATTACCTTTTCCTAGGAAAGTTACACCATGGTTAAGACTTGTATGTTCACCCTTGAAGCAGTCCACATTCCCTCACAGTAATGTATGGTGAGACTTACCAGCCCCAGTTGTTAAACACTTGGATCAAATCATAACGTGTTTTATTGCAGAAGAACCCTGTACACACATTTATCAGTTCTACTACCTTAATAGCTACCCAACAAGTCATTAACATACAGAAACATGCATCATGAGAAGCAAGAACTGTCAACCATCCTTCTGCAGATTAGCACCTTGTCACTCCTGAGCAACAGTGCTCACATCACCGAGGTCTGGAACAGTCACTCTCCCCATTCATCCAAGAGAAAGACAGAATGACTTCAGTACAAATATAACATATTATAAACAATTTCTTACAAAAAGTCACCAATTAAACCAAAGTATTTTACAGAATTTACTACATACAAAATTCCATAAAAATTGTCTTTACTTAAGCTTTCTCTCCCTGTATCCAGTGAGCCAACTGGATGTCTTTGGGCATGAAGGTGACTCTCGTGGTGTGGATGGCACACAGATTAGTATCTCCAAATAAAGCCACAAGGCTTTATTCACTAGGCTCCTGAAGACCCCAATGGCTGCACTCTGAAACCTCAAGTCAGTTTTGAAATCCTGGGCAATCTCTCTCACCAACCTCTGAAAGGCAGCTTCCGGATGAGAAGCCCTGTCAGTTTCTGGTAAGGATGATCCCAACGAAGGACCAAACCACTCTGTTCTGTGTGGTGTTCTGCAATCTTCCTCACAGCCGCTGATATTCAGCGCTGTGGTTAAGAGCATGGACATAAAGGCTTCCTATATGGGGGCCCCAGATTCCCCTGCCCAGCTGACTGCGTGATCCTGGGGAAAACAACTTCATCTCTACTTTACCTTCTTGTTTATAAAACATGATTTGTAAGCTAGGCTGCAGCTCAGTGTTAGAGCACTTGCCTAGTATGTGTAAGCCCCTGAGTTTGATCCCCAGCATCACTGAAATAAAATAAAATAAAATAAAATTTAAAAACAGTACAACCACAGAGGATTTTGAGATGTATGCAAAGCAACTAGCAAGTGCCTGATAAAGAAATGCTAAGGGCTCAATAAATTTAGCTACTAAGAAGCAGTTTTAAACATTGTAGTTGGACGCACCAATATCCCTTCCATGTCTTTTCCATTACACAGTAGCCATGTAGTTGGGCTGAGGTTACACCACAGTGCTTTAAATTTATCTTTTGCTCTCGTGCCTTGGGCTTATTGTAATGTGTTCAAGCTGCAGAATACCTTCAAGGAAAGCTTATCAAGCCTAGTAAATAAAGTGATGAAGGCAGCTCTGAACCAGGTGATGAGGGACAATCCCTTTCATTTCCCCTTTGTGGGCTCATGAGAACCCACTGGATTCCAAAAAGCAGTTTAATATTCACTATTCATCATGGGTTAGATTATTTTAGTGCCAAGACTGTTTATTGCTTCTCATACAAATTTCAATTTAGCATTTCTCTTTTTCTGCCTCCTTGTCATTATAATGCCCTGTTGCACCACAGTGCAGAATAGAGCTGGTATTTTCCAACCCTCCTTGCCAACTATGCATGGGAAGAATGAAGGTAGCCTTTTCTCCTAAAAGCTTTAGGACATTGCTATTCTCTCACATTGTACAACTGTCTGTTCTACCAGCATCATTCTGATTTAGCTTTACTCATTAAGAAATGAAAAATTTAACTGGGTGTAAGAGAAATATTTGAAGTACAGCACAAAAATTATTACAGGATCATCACCATTCTGGTTAAGAAAGACAAGATTACTAGTACATCATAACGCCCCCTGCCTTGTGAATGTATTTCCCTATTTAATTCTTCCCAAAGGTGTTTTTGAATTCTTACATAAGAGGAAATCAAATAGTACGTTTTCTTCTTGTTGCATCGTTCCTTTTGTTCAGGATGTTTGTAAGGTTCCTTTAAACCATTACATGAAGTTATTATGAATAATGCTAAAGATATTCTGTATGTCTTTTGATAAATGTGCACACACATTTCTATTAGATATATACTTAGAACTGGCATTGCTGATTTGAGGGTTATATGTATGTTTGACTTTAAGACACTGTCAAACTTTTCCAAACTGACTGAGCCAATTTACCGTCCCACCAGCAGTTCCTATTACTCTATAACCTCATACTTAGTATAGTCAATATTTTAATTTTTGTTGTTTATACCACTATAAAGATCTTACTGTAGTTTTAATTTGCATTTCTTAATGACTAATATGGCTCAATAGAGTTTTAAACAATTTTTAAATTAGTATTATCAAAGTAAAATGATGTTTTAATGTTTCTTTATAAAAGGAATTTACCCAATCCTCTTATTCTTTGCCAAAAAAAGAAATTACTATCCTTTCTTGGCCTTATGTGTCATGCTGTTTCAAATATCTTTTCTATTTACTCATTTCTCAGATTTTACCTGTAGGGTAATGGGCATACTCCAGGACTCACTTTCGGCTCTTTTACTGTCCACTAGAGTGTTGATGTAATATAATATCCACAAGGTGGTCAGAAATGTTCCCCCTGGAAATCCTAGGAGGTCTACTATCTCTAGGGTAAAAGAGTGTTGGGAGTTCCTTGCACCGAGTTCAAAGTTCTCAGGACCTAGAACCTAGAAGGGACACCTTTCCCCCTGCTATAAGTACTTGCTCATATGGATTCTAATATTCAAATACTGGCTTCAATTTACACATGACAGTAGTAGAACTCCATTTTTTTCTGTGATCAATATTTAAATGGATTTTTACAGGGCTAGTACATTTCTCGAAGTATAATGAGACTTCCCTCAGGAGAAAGTGTAGTTCAATGTATCTGCTCAGCTCAAAGCATGATGATTGTAATACATGAACTGCAATTTCATATTTTAACTAAATATTTCATGTGATTCCCTAGCAGTACCATACCTTCTGTTCCCAGGATCCATGTGGTCTTGAGTTACTGTTTCTAGAAAAGGAAATAATGCAATCCACTTATTAGAATTCATATACTACAATAAAACTTCATATCTAATATGGATGATCTTTATGTTTTTCCCTCTTTATTTGAATCCAGCAGAAAAATTACTTCTAAAACTTTTAATAGAGCTTAGCATTCATGTATGAGAGAAATTACACCTGTGTGTGCCTATACAACTAGGGGAAAAGTCTAATTAAATATTTCATTTGTTCTTACCATCATCAATTTTTAGTTTAATGTATTTATAATGTTAATGAAAGTTTAAATGCACCTATAAATTAAGTTTTTTGTACACAAAAGAGCATTCATTATATAAGATAACTCACTTTATGATTATAAGAACAGTCACACATGGATATAAATATATCTGTACCTTGTTGATTATTCTATTTGGCTTGATAACTAAAAGTCTCTCATGTTCCTTTGTCATTAAAAAAATGTACCTACATTCTTCTTTAGACCCCTAATCTTTGGTGATAATTTATTTAAATAATTCACTTAAAAATAAGTGTAAATAAAAATTAAAATTAGGTAAAGCTTTGAATGACATAAAACAAATAATTACCATTCTTTAAAAACATCAAAATATTTACTAACATGAAAAAGCTAGTCTGTTATTTGGAAACTGGTTGTGTTTTTCAATTTCTTAATGTAATTCATATTTATGGATATTAAATGGAGAAAAAGCATATACTTAGTTCTAAAAAATACTGAAGGTGGAAAAACTTAGAAACAACTTTGCAGAGTCTTATTTTTACAACATTCCAACCTAAAGTCCAACATCTGGAATCTCTTCAGACCCATATATTGCAAAATGAAAGCCCATCACTATCCTATCAGAATCACATAGGGAGCTTGTTGAAAACTCTACTCCAAACTTGCAGAATCAGTATACCTGTATTTCAAACACTCAAGGTGAGTCTTAGGGACACCAAAGGTTAAGAACTATTGCTTAAGGCATAAAAGCACATATTTCAGGCTCAGTTTCTTAAATAATAGTGAAAAGCTTCACTTCACTGTTTTGGAGTGCCAATATTTATCACCACCTAGTGGTAAAAATTCTTCATTTCTATTTTTTATGAGTTCATTAATACTGAGTAGGATCCAATTGATATATTGTAAAACAAAATTTAGGGAAAGTCAAAATTTTACAGTAATAATTACCTTGGGATTTTTATTAACTTTTATCTAGGGTAAGATTAAAGCACTGGAACTAATAATGCCAAACACTTTGTACTTGACCATAAAAGAAAGAAAATTTCTTTTTGGTATTTTAAAGACTATAGTTCTGCTTTCATACCATACAAAACCTGGGTTCATGAATGTACAAGAAAGTTGTGATTAGAGTTTATTTTAAATGTCACATTATTTTACCACATAGTTGATAGGGGATTATTGACCTGTATTATTTATTTATTTATTTATTTATTTATTTATTTATTTATTTGCAGTACTAAGGATTGAACTCATCACATTCACACTGAGCTAAATCCTCAGTACTTTTTATTTTATTTTTATCTTTTTTTTTGTTTTGAGACAACCTAGGTTGTGCTTGAACTTGCAATCTGTCGGCCTCAGCCTCCCAGAGTCCTGGGATTAAGGCATGTGCTGCCATGCCTGGCTCATTTTAATTTTTAAAAAGAAACATACAATAAAACTCTATTATGTTGGCAGTTTTAATAACTGACACTTGCCGAACGTCTAAATATTCGTATGTTTTCATACCGATAGGGTATGTGAGAAGTAAACATTAGGTAAAGACATAAGAACTAGTTGACAAAATGGTATTCCTTGAGATCTTCAATTTCCTCATTAAACGACAACAACTCTTTTAAAATAACATTTTGTAAGAGACAAAAGCTGGATTGCGGCTAAATGAGAGGATTACAATGAAGTGCACACAGAAGCCAAATTAAACATTATTCACCCATATGCCACTGGGAAAGAAAACAAAGCAGAAGGTTGCTTCCACTGAAATAGCACAGAAGTGTTTCATTGAGAGCTATTAAATAGGTCTTTCAAATTTGTATTAAGAACTCAAAGGAAGAAACTTAGGCCAGGCGCCCTACTGACACCACACCTCTCTGCTGGGAGTGGCTGCCTGACCTTACATGCAGCCACCAGAATCACCTAATTCCAACAGAAAACTTGGAGAGCAGGAACATATGTAATAGCTACAATGTGAGTGAGTGAGATTGAACTTCTCCCATGCGGCGTGTGGAAAAGCTAAGGACTAGTAGGTGAAACTGTAGGGAGCCAGGTTTTCGATCAATTATGAGGACTGACCCAAGGTGTAGTGGGCTCATGGAAGTGGTAGGGAGTTCCTTTTGCAGAACTAAGTGTTATTTTTGCAGTTTAACCACCTGGATAGGAATATTTTTGGGGGGAATTCAGCATTATTTGGGTAATGGAGTAAGATAACTTAAGACACAGTTTAAGTCTAATCTGTTAAAGTTAAAATACGTGTGCAGTAAATGAATTTGGGAAAAATAAATCTGTTAGTAATGAATCCTCAAATCTTCTCACTTGGGTTTTCATTTCTAAGGACAGCATTTGCTTTCTTTTTACAATGTGCCCTTTGGCTCATGGAAAGATACTTGCTTCAGTTAAGTCTTGCCTGGGAAGACAGAACTGGAAATTTTCTTATCTAAATTTACTAAAATTACTGAGTCAAAAAAAGGATTTTAATTTTCTAGTGGAGAAATGTTGAAATAGGAAATACTCTATTATGCTCACTGAATTTAATCTTCATTATTTTTAGTTTAACTCAGGATGTGAGGGGCATAATGAGGAAATTAAGTGATGAGTTAACAACTGTGTTATCGTTTATAATATAACTTTTCCTTAAAGTACCAAGTTCTTGATTTGTTACATTAGCATTTACTTCAAAAGCTGATAAATTTTTTCTTAGAGTGAAAAAAAAGCAGAGTAGGTTTCTAATTTTTAATCTTTAATTTCAAAATGACTATATGTTTATTACTGTCTATTGAAAACTGCTTAAGATATCATATTTTTGGAGGCCATAATATTTCTGTATTTATAAAGGGGAAAATGTCCACTTCCTTCAAGCCACTAGCATTTATTTAAACTTACTATCTACAATAACTTTATTTTTCATCATTAGTTTTTTTCCTTATCATTTTAAGAGGTCTTTGAAAATTATCAACATATTTTGATATATAGCTACAAATATACAGTATAAAATATGTATAAAATATGTCTATTGTCCTTACAGTAACTGTAAGCAATGAATCTGCATGTGCAGGCTGAAGAACAATTACCATATTTTATCAAATCTAAGGTGCAGCTGACGGAAAGAAGCACCTTTTTCTTATGTTTCATTACAAACGAAAATACTACAGCACCACTTGCGCTAGCTCGAGCCCACTGGGCTCTCAGGAGCGTGCATGTCGCTCCCCGCCCTCCTGCCACCGCCCGCCCTCGCTGGCTCGCACACCCAAGCCCGCTGTCCTCCGTAGGTTTTCTCGTTAGTCCGCCTTTGCCTCCGGAGCCATCCGCCCTAGACGGACCGGAGTCCTCGTCCTGAAGAGGCCGGACTCGGGGTCGTCGCCTGAGTGATGGCTGCCATCCGAAAGGAACTGGTGATTGTTGGTGATGGAGGTTGTGGCAAGACATGCTTGCTCTTAGTCTTCAGCAAGGAGCAGTTTCCAGAAGTATATGTGCCCACAGTGTTTGA
Organism: Heterocephalus glaber; assembly: GCF_000247695.1. The sequence goes on along the minus strand of NW_004624844.1, from coordinate 117,754 downwards.
GAACTATATGGCAGATATTGAAGTGGATGGAAAGCAGGTAGAGTTGGCTTTGTGGGACACAGCTGGACAGGAAGATTATGATTGCCTGAGGCCTCTCTCCTACCCAGACACGGATGTTATACTGATATGTTTCTCCATTGACAGCCCTGATAGTTTAGAAAACATCCCAGAAAAATGGACCCCAGAAGTAAAGCATTTCTGTCCCAATGTACCCATTATCCTGGTTGGAAACAAGAAGGATCTTCGGAACTATGAGCACACAAGACGGGAGTTATCCAAGATGAAGCAGGAGCCAGTAAAACTTGAAGAAGGCAGAGATATGGCAAACAGGATTGGCGCCTTTGGGTACATGGAATGTTCAGTGAAGACCAAAGATGGAGTGAGGGAGGTTTTTGAAATGGCAACAAGAGCTGCTCTGCAAGCCAGGCGTGGGAAGGAAAAATCTGGGTGCTTTGTCTTGTGAAACCTTGCTGCAAGCACAGCCCTCATGCGGTTAATTTTGAAGTGCTGTTTATTAATCTTAGTGTATGATTACTGGCCTTTTTCATTTATCTATAATTTACCTAAGATTACAAATCAGAAGTCATCTTGTTACCAATATTTAGAAGCCAGCAATGATTACTAATGATGTCCAATCCATCTGACCTGCCAGGATCCTTCTGACACTGCTCTAACAGCCCTCCCTGCACTCCACCTGACCCACCAGGCGCTAATTCAAAGAATTTCTTAACTTCCTACTTCTTTCTAGAAAGAGAAATGGTAACTTTTTTGAATTAGGCTGTAACTGCTTTTTAACTAACATGTCCTGCCTCTATAATCTGTCAGTTGCAGGGAACTCTAAGGAGTCCTCACTTCAGAGTCTTACTCCTCATGGAGTTCATTGGCCTAGCTCTGGGGTGGGTGTCCATTTTTTTTAAAGCATGCTCAGCCACAAGCCCCAAGTCCATGCAGCTGTGGCAGTTACAGTTCTGTGGTTTCATGTTAGTTACCTTATAGTTACTATGTAATTAGTGCCAATGTATGTTACCAAAAATAAATATATCTACCCGGGACTAGATGTAGTATTTTTTGTATAATTGGATTTCTTAATACTGATATTTGTCATTCCCACAGAGAATGTATTGGTTTAAAAAAAAAAAAAGAAAAAAAAGAAAAAGAAAGGAAAGTTATTTGGAAATAAAGACAGATGGAAAATTCATTTTTAAAATTCCCGTTTTGTTACTTTCTCTGATACAAGAAGGCTGTTGCCCCTTTTCAGCCCCACATATCCCAGTACCCCTCTCCAGAACTGGGTTAGTAACTAGGAATTTGGTTTGAAAATGGCATAGCCTGGGGCTAGGGATTTAGCTCAGTGGTGTGCCACCTGCCTCACAAGTGCAAGTTTGATCCCTGAGTTTGATCCCTGGTGCCAAAAAAACAAAGAAAAGAAAAAAAAAGGCATAGCCTTTCTCACCTGAACTGCAGGGCCTGGCTCTATTCACAGTGCTCCTTTCTCTTCACCTACCCAGGTGCCCTCCCCAAGAAGCCATCGGTTCTCAGGGATGGCACTCAGTTTTTCTCTTCTCTCCAGCTGACTAAACTTTTTTTCTGTACCAGTTAATTTTTCCAACTAATAGAATAAAGGCAGTTTTCTACACACACAAAAAAAGAAAATATTACAGCACATAATTGAAATCAAGATGTTTCCAGCTTTCAGAGGCATTGCAATGTGAAAAAATATGCATCTCAAAATCAAAGAAATGTGTCATTTAGTCAAATACTAAACACTATTAATTTTTCCATTGTTGTCTTTCACATAAATAAGTCGATTTATTTAAGCAAAGAAAATTTTATTTCTGCTGTACATAACAACATAGCTTTTTTTCCTCTAAGAAACTTCATTTCTCCCACACATAACAACATATTATTCTGAGAAACAACTACGATATTGGTTTTAGCTTTAAGATATGGATTTTATAATACATGTCAGCCACCCCTGACTCCCAGATAAAACAATGTTGTGCAGACTATCAGGTATACGAAAAAAAAGCTGTCAGCTGTCCACAGGGAGTGCGTCCAGTCACATTTTCAGTCAGCTGAGGATTATGTCATTATTTAGTCTTTGTTCTGTAGAAAGAACACAAGTATGAAAAATTTTTTTTTTTTTTGAGAAGTGCCAAGTTTATTAGAGTGAGAGACTGTCACCCTCACATCGCCACCAAGAGACACAGATCTTGGACAGGCATGCACTGAGCTCAAACAAATAATTGTGGAGTGTCTCTAGGGTTGTAAGATATCTTAAGAGGTCATCGGGATGACCTTTTCATCTGATGGCTTCATCCCTCTTAAACATCTCCCTCCAGTGGACTGAGATCAGATTCTGTTGAACATAAGGCTAGGACTAAACTTTGGCCACATTTGAATCTGTACTCTGGAAGCAGAGGATGTTTACATACTATACATTTGTAATGTATCATTTGAATGTCATTATTTTGGATAAGATAATATCTCAAAGGTTTCACTGAAGTCATAAATGCAAGGATTTTAGCTCACATTTGCAGAGCTTTTTAAAATTTGTTTTTAAAATTTTACAAGAAATATTGCTGTCATATTATCTCTCAGTGCTACCTGAAGTAGCTGTTGTATATAATATTCCCAAAATGTTAGGAATTCTTTTATTTCAGTAAAACTAATGTGATCTGTTTAACCATAGCTGGTCACAAACAAGCAAAACCAAACTTACTGAGAAGAATGATGCAAGCAGGTACTATACTGAACTTCTACAGGGAAAACGCTGCGAATTAATAAAAACCCAGATGCTCTGAAGTAATTTATGTCTATTTTCCTAGATTGGTAAGAGAAATATATTATGCACATAGGACCCATCTCAAAACAAAACTCAAGTACTTTCAGCATTATATCCCTAGACCACTTTCTTCTCTTTTGCACACGTTGTTCTCTCGATCCCAGGCTCATTCCTCAGAGACAATAATAATGAGCTATGTTTGTGTCCTCTTGAAATTAAAGGAACAAAGTGCATCCCCTCCCCACTAAAACCGTCAGTTATCACAATCATGTTAAATTTGGGAAAGTCTATCGCACTACTTTATCAAACCTGAACATAAGTTTGATTATTTTAGAGACAGAGGAGTACATTGCTCAGGCTGAACTGGAACTCAGGCTCAAGTGATCCTTCAGCCTCAGCCTCCTGAGTTGCTGAGACTACTGGCAGGCCATATGTTTACTTAACACAACACATAAAAAAAAGAATATCATTATGAAATCCTTGGTAAATATAAGATGCATAGCAAAAAGAAATAAACAAGTCATGCTACAACTAGAAGACATTAAAATTAGAGCTAATTTTATCCTATACAAATAACTATCTTTAACTAAACTGAATCTACTTTGTCTTTGCCCTGAATATGAATAAAGAAAAAAATGATAGATTTATATTTTTATGATTAGCTATTCTGATGAGTATGTGATTCCTTTAATGTAGGGAACTGGATGAATGTACATCACTTTTAAGGGGAAAGATACAGTATTATAAAACTTAGTCCTTACAATACCACCTGGCCATAAGGTAGTTTGGTACCGTTAAACTTAATTCCTTCTGATCATTTGAATGTCATTATTTTGGATAAGATAATATCTCAAAGATTTCACTGAAGTCATAAATGCAAGGATTTTAGCTCACATTTGCAAAGCTTTTTAAAATTTCTTTTTAAAATTTTACAAGAAATATTGCTGTCCTATTGTCTCTCAGTGCTGTCATATTGACTGGAAAGGTAAAGAGAGCTGCCTGATCATAGGAGCTATCAGAAGTGTAATTTCAACACAGATCTTATTTTAAGTCCAATATTCTCTTTAAAATGTAAATAATCACTAGGAAAAGTTCCAACATAAAAGTAATTCATATTTTTTATAGTAGGAAATTGGTATAATTGTCCTTTTTTTATTAAATTCTTTTATTGGTACATTGTAGGTATACAACACAATTACATTTCTCATTGGGAATTGTACCTTTACATAATGCATCTTGGT
>NW_004624844.1:96351-108993 GCF_000247695.1 Heterocephalus glaber | reverse complement strand
GCGGCTCAGAAGCCCCTCCCTCTGGGCCGGGAGCAGTGGGAGGGATTGTGGCCCAGAAGCCCCTTCCTCTGGGCCAGGAGCAGCAGGACAGAAGGTGGCCCAAAAGCCCTTTCCTCTGGGCTGGGAGCAGCGGGAGGGATGGTGAGCGGGAAGCCCCTTCCTCTGGAGCAGGAGCAGTGGGACGGCGGCTCAGAAGCCCCTACCTCTGTGCCGGGAGCAACAGGACTCAGTACCTTGGTCTGGTGGTCTGGTGTCCTCTGTGGCTTTGTAGTGTGGAACAAGTCTGTCTGCAGCGGGGTGATTCGGTGTCTTCCACGTGACTCAGGACCTTGGTAGGGCGTGCACAGACGTGCCTGTCTGCAGCGGCCTGATTCGGCATGTTCTGTGCGACTCAGGACCTCGGTAGGGTGTGGGCAGACCTGCCTGTCTGCAGCGGGGGGATTCCGAGTCTTCTGGGCGACTCAGGACCTGGGTAGGGCGTGCACAGACCTGCCTCGGTACAATTGTCCTTTTTAAGGCCAAAGATTTTTCTTGAACAAAAGCAAGAATGTTTAAATATTACAATATTCACAGACAGGAATAAACACAACTTTTGACAGCTAACTTAGAGGACAGTGTGTCTAAACAGAATTTGGTTCTTAACATTTTATTCATAAAGAGGAAAAAATGCTAATTCTTTTTCATTGGCAATTTAATATTTCTGGGGTTAAACTGCTAACACTGCATGGTATAATGAGAGTAGATATTGTCATTAAATAAAACATTTTAAAAATAGGATTATGCAGAATGACCATCCAGTGGGCATTTTGTATTCCCAAATGCCTTCTCTGAAGGAAGAACTAATCAGCTGGCTTCCTCTGAGAGGAAGGCCTTTTGGGAGTAAGAAAGTCCTGAGATGTTTCCTTCTGATACTTGCTAGCTCAGATACCCTAACAGGAAGAAAGAAAACCTTAACTGAAAAAAGAAACGGTTTCAAGCTAGTAACTTCACACTGAATTCATTTGACTTGCAGTAGACTTAGGGGGCTGATGCGTGTGGAAATTAGGAAATTCAGCTTTCCGTGAAACTCAGAATTCATTTACAGAATTAAAAAAAAAATCTAACTTTAAAGAATGTCTCTCTAAACCTGTCTCAGAAATATGACCTGTCTCAGGAAAAAGAAACTCAGTCTGATTTTTGAAAACTAATAAATAGGAAAAGGTAATAATATGGCTATACCATAAAAAAATGAGAAATTAGAGACATTTATAGCTAAATGGATGCACATTGAGGCAATACTCTTAAGTGAAATAAATAGGACACACTTGTGTAAATACTAAATAGTTTCTCTAATGTGAGAAACTGAAAGCGGAAATAAGGATTAAAAGGTATAACAGATAATGTGAAATAGGAAGAAAAGGGGCAAAGGGGAAGGGGAAATGGAAGGGGTAGGGGAAATGAAAGAAGGGAATGGAATTAATATGAGAAAATGAAAAAATGGAAACAAAGTCTTTGTAAATAGGGAGGAATGGAGGGGTTGAAGGGAGGGCAGGGAAGGGGGAAAAATAAGAACCAAGAGAGATGATGTAAAGGTGCAAATTTCCAATGATGAATGAATGTCATTATATTGTATACCTAAAATGTACCAGTAAAATTAATTAAAAAAAAAACAGCTGGCACTGGGAAATAATATGGCTATATATGTCAGTATTTACAATAAACAAGAGTTTTTAGAAAACAGGGTTTCAAAAATACATATATGCACACAACAATATTTTCTGAATTTATACTTTTAATGTACAAACATAAACGTAAGTACAGAAAAACATCAGGATTTAGGTTCAAAAAACTAAGACACAGTATTTGATATTGCTTTTTAGACATTTTATTAGAAGCAAAATCATTCTTCATAAAAATTGTGAAAAATTATTTCAATTCATTACTCAAGACACCAGTTCTTCACATTAAAAATCTTTAGAAGCATTTCAATTTTAAAGTTTATTTAATAAGTACACAGTAAAATGTTCAATTCTTTGAATGTAAGATGTTTATACATAAAAAGCAATTAATTTTCTAAACTGAGATCTGATTTTATTTTATAGAAAAGCACAAATATTTTTCCACTAAATGTCAAAAACAATTTTTGAGTTTAAATGCTTTACATTGTAAACATATACTTTGAAAATTTTGGCTTTACCAGGAGAATTTTAAGCCAAGGAGTTTTTAACTAGTGTTTTCTGAAATGTCCACAATTAAAATATTTATCATTTACAGTATATTCCTCTTGTACTATTTAACCAGTGTGTTTAAATTCAAATTAGGAAATGCTTACCTGGGAATCAGTAAGTTCTTTGCCTTTTGTTAGACTCTTCTCTTGGGGAATCTGCGAGCATAACTTTAAGTCTGACCCCATTCAGAATCTTCCCATGCAAAGTCGCAATGGCATCGTTGGCGCTCATTCTATCTGCAAATTTGGCATACCCCACATTTTTTCCTGACACAAGGTAAACTTCGATCAGGTTACCAAAACAACTGAAACAAAGTAAAAAAAAAAAAAAAATCTACTGATTCCCAGGAGGATACTGAAATCCATATAACTTGTATTTTGCATAAGTAGCTGATGCTACATTAAAATACTGAACCACTCCATAACCTAAAATAGAGAATACACAGAAATGAAAAAGAACCCAGATTCATTGTGAAGGTGAAACAATATAAAACTCTGATTATGACACAACTAGTAACACAGAATCAAAGGTATCAAGTTCTGTCATACATGTGTGGGTCCGTAGTATTCCTAGAAAGTAAAGCATAAGTCAAACTGCTGCTCAGTTCTCAAATGTGAATCCAAATGGGATCCATTCTCAACTCATTTTCCACCCTTCTCCCTATACTCAACAGTCATTTCATGCCAGTCTTACTCCTTCACAATCTCCTCACTCTGCTGATTTCCTTCATTCTCACTCAGGTCTCTTTCCTCATTCACATCAGAATCACCATGCCCTAGATCACTTCACATTCTTCACTATGATCACCTGGTTGTCCCTTTCCCACCCATTGTCTACCCTGTCTTCTTCATGATCTCTCTGAAACAAAACACAATCACTTCCTCCTTAAACAACTCCTCAGCATCTCCCCACAGCCTCCAAGGTGAGGACAAACTCCTAAAACAGCTCTCAGGATTGGTCCATGGCCTCTTTCCCTTCACATTCCCTCATACTCTCTCCCAGTCTATGTTCTAATGGCTTCCTTTCATATTCTCTTTGGCAGGAAAAACCATCCACACCTGCAGCTTCCTCCTGTGCCTAAAGAGTTTTCACCCTGCAGGTCTCCTTGTACATCTTGCTTCTTTCAAGAAGCCTTCTCAGAGTTCCTACAGTAGGAACCCCTCCTGTGTCCTTCATACATTCCTCATCACAGCACCAATCTCACACACTAGTTGTAATTTCCTATTTGTCTGTTTCCTATATGAAAGTGGATCTAAGAGGACAAGGACTATGCTATCTTGTTATCAGAGTATCATGCTTTGTTTACATACCATCTCGGAACTTGTGGCTGACTGGCACAAGGAGAATGCCTGACTGGCATTTCAAGGAAAAAAAATAAATGAATCAATTAAATAAAGGTCAAAATTATGAACCATATGTTTGATAGTTTGTGCAGAAGCTTCCTGTCTATTTGCTTAAGTCACTAATATTCTTATAATGTAAACAGAAAAATGACGAAAAAGAAAAAAAACAAGGTAGGAGTTATATTACAAACACCAACCCGTATTAATACTTATTAGATATTCTTCCCTACAATCAAGTATAGTGGACCTTTGAGTTATGACCAGTCTGACATATGAACAACTTGGGCTATGACTGTAATTTTAGTTTTAACTTATAAACAAAGTCTTGAGGTTCGACCTGAATGCCGGCCACTTGTGGTTTCAGATGGTCTCAGATACTGATTTAACCCTTAAAAGAGCTCTGGAAGGAACATTACAAATATCCTTTCCTGTGTGAAGTTAACTGAGAAATCCTAGGCCATTGTCTCTCTAAGGACATTGAGATCTGCCTGGATAAAGTGTGGTCAAAAATTATACAGGGGAGAGAATTTGAAGGCAGTGTAGAGGACCCTGAGCCTTCAATTCACCAAGGTGAGTTACAACTAGCCCTAGAAACAAACAGAGTTCATAAGTCAAGGGTCCACTGTAATTGTTTACTCAATATGGTTATATACACCTTAGGATCCAACAGAGTGTTGACAAAATAGAAGATACTTAATGGTTACTGGTCAGCTGAATTGGAAATAAGAAGGAAAAGAATTCTAGTGGACAGAAAGGTCTATATTGATGTATCTTCTATCAAGAAACAAAGTTATTTGTCCATGGTATGTATCTAGTTTTTCAAAACAATCCTATATACTTTATTTTTTCAAAACAAAATAACAGAAAATTTTGTGTAAAGACTCGGGATGGCAAAGAAGAGAAGGAAATGATCATAAATTGAAAAAAAAAGATTCAAAAAGGCAATTTTAAAAGTCAAGAATAAATCATCCCTACCTGGTAAGTATTGGGTAAAGTAAGTTTCAAGATTGTGAGAAAGCTAAAATTATTAGTTTAAATAAATTATACTACAAAAACATAACGTTGTAGAATTGAAATCTTACCAGAATATATCCTCTAATACATCTAAAGGTAAAGGATGAGGATTAAACACAATAAAGAGTCTTTCTTTCATAGGAGTTTTTGGAGAGGCTTTTTTTTGCATGTATAACATATTTTTGGAAGTATAATATCTGTCTGCATTTGAGGCAACTGTGATCCAGAACTTCCTCCAAATTGCTGCTGAAGTTAGATACAAAGTGAGAAAAAGAAAAACTGTATTTCAGAGATTTTAGCCATAGCTAAAGATAATGTGTATTGTGTATGATGGTGCCTATGTGGTCCTCCAATGTGACTGAAAATTTTCTTACTTAATAGGTAATAAACAAAGGTCAGATTTATCTTCAATTCTCTTGACTGCATTATAAGGGTTAAATTCTTACCTACTTACCAGAAATTGCTGCTGGCTTGGGTTATTCCACACCACTGAGGCAAGCTGTGCAGCTACCATCTGTGTTGCCATTTTTCTAAGGAGACTGGAGACAATAACTCATAATTTACAGAAAGCTGGAAATACTCAGTTCTAATTGTTACTTGTTTTCTGTGACTTCCCTTGTGGGTTAACCGCTTTCTACCTGTATTTCTCAAATCATAATCATGTCCTTAGGCACTCCAGGAATGGTACTTACTCTGTCGCATTACTCCCGTTATCAATGAAGGAAACACTTATCATTCCCAGGAGGGTACTGAAATCCATGTAACTTATATTTTGCATAAATAGCTGATGTTACATTAAAATACTGAACCATTTCATGACCTAAAATTGAGAACACACAGAAATGAAAAAGAAAGCAGATTAAATGTGTATGGCCAGTGTTATAACATGAAGGTGAAACAATATAAAACTCTGATTATGACACAACTAGTAATATAGCATCAAAGGTATCAGATAATAAAGTTCTGTCATACATGTGTGTGTCAGGTGTATTTCTCAAAAGTGAAGCACAAGTCACATTTTAGAAAAAATATAATATTTAAGGAAAACAATATAGCATATGTCTGTGAATTTAATTTTAATATATTGGCTTCTTATATGATATCGATACACCCACAAACCTAAATTTTTAATCTTTGAAATTTTTCCCTATCATACCAGGTAGAGAATTAAATAATTGGTTTATGAAGAGAATATAGACTCAGCTAGGTGCATCAGTAGAGAGGGAAAAAGTGATATGTATAAAAAACAAAAGGTAGGAAACAGCAGGTCTCAGATCAAGTTGTCCACTTCACATTCCTTTGCGGCAAGATTTCAACTAAGGGGACAGATTTAAACTCAAAAGGTGATGAGAAAGAATTTTATGCTGGAGTCCTCAAATGGAGAGCCCTCAGCTGGTGATACAACCAAAAGGTTTTCAAGATATATTTATAAGATAAAATACTTTGGGGGAAAAATAGCTTAAAATTTTATGCTTCTGTTAAACTTAAGAACCCAATATTTTAATGAAATTAAAACATAGAAAACCAATGACCATTTAAAATTAATTGAAATAGGATTCTAACTGTATGATGACATTGGTTAACAAAAAGGTGTGCCACTACATATTTATCAGACACATCCACCAGAAAAATAATATAGAAAGTGCAGTAAATACATTTCAACATACTAGATAAATGGTGGTTGGATGGACAAAGCAGTGTTACATATAAATGTAACAACAAATGTGCCAGGAAACACAATATATGTGCCTAGGAGCTTTAAACAGAATGACAGGGTAAGATTAGGTTAAGGATGGAGACAGCGCAAAGGAGGTTTGATGGAGAGTTGTGCTAGAAGGTGAGGGCTGGCCAGGGCAACAGTGAGTATGCAGGGGCATCCCTCTGAAGGGCGAGGTACGTCAGGGCTGCCAGCCCCAACCCAGACTCATTCCCCTACTTCTGCTCCCCACTCAAGCCACTCTGAGAGGACTACATCAGGTAATCCTAGAGTCCTGGAGGAAATGCCAAGTATGATGTCTTTATATGGCCTTTCATTTCTAATTCTTCAGCAAACAAGCAAAAGTGCTTGGCACTAATTAAAAGGTTACAAACAGGAACCCTATCATGAGGTAGTTTTGTTGTGCTACTGGAAAGAAAAAATACTCTATTCTGTTGGAGTCAGAGCATTTTTTTTCAAAAAGTAAGTAACATTATACAAAGGATACATTCCCAGGGGTTTGTTTATTAAAGTAGCAATATAATTTAAAGTCTAAAATAGAAAGGAAACATAAAACTCCTGTCCCACAAACAGGATCTGACATAAAAAATGACATTGGAGAACAGTCATCTAAACAAAACATAAGCTATTTAAAAACAACATCAACAATATATTACTGTAATTTGAGTAAGGATCTTGTTGAACTTCACAATACTCCAATCCTGGTACTATATCAAAAATGCTGAAAAGCTGCTCTTCAGTGAAAGGAACTTGTGATACAACTGACAGGCGTAATAGCTTCATGGCCTCTGTTGTCATTCTTGTCAAAATTTAGAAATTCAGATTGTTGATCTCCAACAATATTTAAAACAAAAACAAAATCCTTAAGTTTTGATATATTCAAAACTTCATGCAACATTTTATGGACTAGAAAATGAAAGTCCATTGCACTGGACAAAGCACTGTATTTGGTAGCATGCTTTTGGTCATCAGCACTACCAGAAGGGACCAATGGGAAGAAAACACACAACTCTCCCCACCCCCAACTTCAACACAGAAATACAAATTCTGACTTGATAGGAGGGAGTTTAGTATGTAAAACTGAAAAATATGCCTAGAATTTTATGGCAAATAATATCTAAAGACTTTGCATTCATCACCCACTTTCTCCTTTTTCTAGCTTCTACTTTTGTCATTATTTTCTGTAGCCCTAATTTTAAAGCAGCCACAGTTTTAGTCCTCATACTGAAAGGATATCTCCATATATTTTCTGTACTTTTTGGTTAGCTTCATAAAGGCAGAAGTTCACTCAAAAAGTGGTCGTGACATAGTTTAATACATAGATAATGCTCAAATAATCAGAAAAAACTGGAAATAAGTTAAAGAAAAATGAGTGTTAAGTATTAAGGACACAACATCATGAACAACTTTTTGGGAAAAAAACTGCATTTAAAATTCACAAGGTGAGATTTATGACTTACTAGGAAAAGAACAGTTAAAGAACACTCAACTTAGAATGCATACACTGGATCCACTATTGAAGTAAAAGTAGTCCGCTTACCAAATGGAAACATATTTACTCTAGGTTCATGTCCCAAAGCCTCCTGCCTCTTATTACTATAATAATCTTGTTCTGAGGATTTGGATGCTTTATTTTTTGGGTCAGCCACGATTGCTCTAAAATCTGAAAAAGAGAATCCAGGAATTTCAAATTTCATTGCAAATTTAACATACTTGCAAATGTACATGGTTGCTAGTGCCTGACTTAGCTTAATAGTCTAATTGTACAAAGTAAAATCTATACATGGCCATCTCCACCAGATGTATTTCTTCTTTGCTTTCTGAATGATGTGGCAAACAAAAATCTAACAGTAAGAATCTCAACTTAAGGGTCAATGTAGACATGGAAGATTCAATTCAACTGCACATGATATTATTATCTTGTCCATGCTTCTCAACATGAAAATTGTATTCTGCTTCTTCACATTTAACCTGCCACCAAGATTCTTCCTTTGAAATACACTTAGAATATGTTATTTTTTACTCTCCTTTTCTGCCTCTGTTTTTAATTTAGAATCTCTTCAATTAATTACAACAGCCTTTTAAATGTTCTCTTTGTTTCTAGATCAAGAGTTCTTAACTAGGGGTCTAAGCATGAGCTTCAAAAGGTGGGGAAGTTCTAAGCACTCTCTGAAATTTTAAACAAAATACTTATGCATATGTTTGCACATGGGTGTATTTCAAGGGTCCACAGCTTCCATAATATTATACTCTGGCCTCAAACAGGATAAAATCAGCCAGGTTGAATTCCTTCCATGGAAATCTATCCACTACTGTGATTAGATCAACTGTTCTCTAATTATTATTATTATTATTTGCAGTAGTGGGGATTGAACACAGGGCCTTTGCACTGACCAATATCCCTGGCCTTTTTTATTCTTTATTTTTAGACTGGGTCTTGCTAAGTTGAAGTTACCTGAATTAAGCTGGGCACAACCTTGTCTGTCCCAGCTTCCTAGAGTGCAGGGATCACAGGAATGTGTCATCAAATCTAGCTAACTTTATTATTTTTAATCAAACTACAAGAGAATCCTAATGTGGACTAAGTCAGAACTCTTCATAACCTCCCGCATATGGCTCTGGTGTACTCAGCTGACTGTCTCATAATTTGTCAGCAGGAATATTGTGCTTTATGTGACAGTCTCCCTGTCATGAAGAAAAAGACATGGCTATGTGTCTTTGCAAACTCTGCTCTCACCTTTTCCCTGTCCACTCCTCTATTCTAGATGTAAGTCCTACCTCCTCTCAATGTTCTCCCTTGCTCACTTGGTGTACCTGTTGCTCACTGCTGATAGACTATACCACATGCTTCTGAATACTTTTTTCATTTAGCAAATTCTTTTTGAGTCCATACAAATACTAGAAGTTACTATGGAAGAGATCTCAATAAATCTTTTCTGAGGCCTATCACTATATTATATATTTGGGGTGATGGAAAGACAGAACATATTTCTTATTTCTGAAGAGCCTTTAAAAATTATTCTGTTATTCAGTATTTTTTACCTATTTGACCTTTATGTCCAATAGATATAAAATCCTTAAATGCCAGGATTGCCATATATTTCATTTGTGTTCCTCTATTTAGCACATTAATAAGTGTACCATAGGTACTCAATAAGGCTGACTGAATGGGAAATTTAGAAGGATCTAAGATAAAAATTTTGGTGTGGACCTTCTGGGTAACTAAGAATCCTGTTAACAATTCTTTACTGTAAGTATAAATTTTCATAATATCCAAAAGCCAGGTAATTTATTCCACATCTTATTTCTCAAAGTCAATGCACTAGAGTGTGACTACAAAGAATATTTTTCTTGTCATCTTTAAAATGCTTAGTCTTTATTAGGTATACCAGCAACAGCAGAAGGTTCAACTACTCTTAGCCTGAAATCAACTCTAATTAATTACCTATGTTAGGAAACTTCATAAATCCTATCCTTACCCTATATGCTTACTAGCATATTGAATTTTATTTTGAGTTCGGTAATAAATAAATAAATATGGTATAAGTGTTAAAAAAACTTGAAAGAGTAAATCAAATTTTTAATACTTCAAATTTTGAAATATATGTATATATAGATATCAAAAACCTATTCAAATAACCAAAGTATGCATTGCACTTGCTATTTTAATGTAGTTGCTTATATTTCTTTTCACAATAGTGCTTCAGTGAATGCTTAATTGCAGCCCCACAATAGTTTTTATCTTTGAATTATGTATATTTAAACATCTACTCCTAAGATTAAATTAGTAGATACCATGTTAGATTCAGTTATTTATAATAATTGGAATTTTAAAGAAAGTCACTAACAATGTCAAAAACATATTCTTACTTTGATCCCTACAAGAGTTAAAAGACAGAATCTTAGGGGACTCAAATTTAATTATTAAAGAAATTATTTCAGAATTAACTTTAAATGTATGATTATTCATGCCTTGTGGCCATTAGGGTGGTGTGTCAACTGGATTGGCTTTGGGATCCACCTGGGGGATTGGGAGAGCACACTTCTGGGTGTATCTGGGTAGTCAAGGGGGGATGGCCTTGGGGTCTATGTCTAGCCCCTTGCTGCTTCTATTCTGCTCTGTTCCCCTGCTCTGGTTCCTGGCTGTCATGAAGCAAAAATCTTTGCTCCACTATACCCCTTGCCATGATGTTTCTGCCTTGGAACCAGTCAAAATCATGGTCTGAATCCTGGTAAAAATGAGAGCCCAATTAAACCTCCTCTCCTTTAAGTTTTGGGTGTCAGGTGTTGTGTCCAATGATGGGACAGTTGACTAATATAGAAAATTGATGCTAAGAATAAGGTCATTGTTGTGACTCTGCCTGACAATGTCATTTAGAAGCCTTTCAATCTGGTTTGTGGGAGATTTTAGAAAGGTTTAGAGATAAGGACTAGAGAAGTCATAGAATGCTGTGAGAATGAAGCTGAAGGTGCAATGGAGAGCCTAATGGATGTTTCTGGTCAGTGCTCAGAAGACTAGAAGAGAGATAGTAATGCATCCAATAAAGGTCAGATTCAGGAGTTTTCAGATGGAAACACTCCATTGGCAGGTGAAGTAGAGGCCATGTGTATTACACTCTGGCAGAAAATTTGTCTGCATTTTGCCAATGTCCTGAGACTTTGTAAAACACCAGGTTTAACGGGGAAGAAATTTCAAGACAGCTCAACATTCAGGCTGTGGCATGGGTATTGCTGGATGCTTTTAGCCAGATTTACAGTAAGAATCAGTGGCAAAAGGCTGAACAGAAATATTTGAAAAATTTAAATTTTGCTGCAAAAGGAACCAAAGTAAAGTTGGAGCCAAAAGAAGGTGTGGCTGCTGAAGAGATTAGCACCACTAAAAGATACCAACTACTTTGTACAGGGACAAGAAGATCCCAAGCTTTATGGAATCTCAGGAATCAGTAAGACCCTATTCATCACAGACCTAAGGGTGCAAATGTCAACCTTTCATTTAAAGAGAATCCCTGGGCCCCCTGCTCAAGGAAGACCCAGTAGGAAATTTGTTCCCAAGGATTCTTTCCACTCTGGTCAGCCATCAAGGCTCTCAGAGATTGCTGCAGCCAGGGTCCAAGAGGGTCTGGCTACTGGCAGCAGTCCTTTGAGACATTCCCATGATGGTAGTTTTACTGGCATGCAGAATGAAGAGTTGTGCAGTTAAACAGGCTTCTACCCAGACTTCAGAGGAAGGCCAGGGAGGTCAGGCAATGAGCTCCTGAGAGGGCAGTGCATGAAGCTGTGAGAATGAAGCTGAAGGTGCAGTGGAGAACCCAGGATGTTGGAGGTGCCACAAACATGAAATGTCTGCCAGGGCAAGCTACAAAGCATGAGTGGAACCAGCCAAAGAGAGAGTTTGTGTGAGCTGCAACTGCCACAGCTGCAGGAATGGGGCTGCCCAAACTCTCTGTAACTCACATTTTACCACCATGTGCCCAATGCAAGATATGGAGCTACAGGGCTTAAGGTTCCACTGAGTTTCAGTCTTGATTTGGTCTGATTATTTTCTGTCCTCCACTCCTCCCTTTTGGAATGGAAATATTTTCCCTGTGCCATTGTACTTTAGAATTATGTAACTTGTTCTTCACTTTTACAGAGCTTTACAACTTAAAAGTTTGTCTTGATTCTCAGAAGAGAGTTCGAACTTGACTTTCAAAAAATGCTGGAATTGCCGAGACTGAATTGTTGAGACTTTGAGGACTGTCTCTGGTTATATGCAGTATAGTTGTATTAGGTTAGGCAGAACTATGAATTTGCTAATGTCTTTATTTGGAGATTGAGTATGGTTTTAAAGTATGTTTGTTGACAAGGGGTGTGAGATGGTGGTGAGAGTGGTGTATCAACTTGACTGGCTTTGGGAACCATCCTGGGGACTAGAGGAGCACACTTCTGGGTGTGTCTGGGTGGATCATGAAGACATTGCGCAGGGATCTATGTCTAGTCCCTTCCCTTTTCCTTTCTCTGTTTCCTTGTTCCGGATCCTGTCCATTATGAATTAAGCAGCTTTGCTCCACCACACCCTCTTGCCATGATATTTCTGCCTTACAGCCAGCTGACCATAGACTAAATCCCTTAAAACATGAGCTAAAATTTGAAGCTTTCCTCTTGTAAGTTGTGGGTGGCACATATTGTGTCTAGTGATGGGAAAGCTGACTAATTATGTGCAGAAGCTTTTTAATAAGAAGAGATCCCACTTGTTGATTGTTTGTGGTAGTGTACGGGCAACTGAGGTTTTGTTCATAAAATCTTTTCCTACACCGATGTCTTCAAGAGTTCTATCTAACCTCTGTTCCAGCTGATTCAGCGTTTCTATTTTAATATTTAG
>NW_004624844.1:60204-93736 GCF_000247695.1 Heterocephalus glaber | reverse complement strand
ATTTCACCTCACTCCAGAAAGAATGGCTGCTATCATGAAATCAACCAATAACAAATGCTGGCGGGGCTGTGGGGAAAGAGGAACACTGTTCCACTACTGGTGCAAGTGTAGACTGGTGCAACCAATGTGGAAATCAGTATGGAGATACTTCAAAGAACTAGGACTGGAAGTTCCATTTGACCCAGCTATTCCTCTGCTGGGTATCTTCCCCAAAGAATTAAAAGAATCATAGCACAGTGATATATGCACTTTTGCTTTCAAAGAAAAGTGACAGTTAACAGAGGATTGATGATCAAATATATGATATTCAAATTTACACAATTTAAAATAATGTTAAAAATCACAAGAGTGTGATACATATGTAATAGCCATTTTAATCATTTGAACACAATATTACATACATGCATACTTTTGTCTGGTCTTGGTAAAAGGCCCAACCTCAGAGGGCCACAGTTTAATGTGACCACATTGGTCAAATTGTGAAGTCCCACATCTACCAGGAGGGAGGCAGAGTTATCTTTTTTTATTCGTGGTAAACCGCAGTGTCAAAGCGAGGAGGGTTGATGAAGCCCTCAAGGCAGGCCGAGTGAATGGGCTGTGGACTCAAGAACTGCCAGGAACGACAGGGTGGCACGGAGAAGGGGCTCACATCAGCCCCTGCCCGCAGCCTGGTGTAGGCTCAGGGCCATGCGGGATCCTCTCCCAAGGTCACCTCCACCCCCTGCCAGCTGCATGGTTAGCCTCCTCGGCCTGGCACAGCACCAGGGAGAGGCCCGGGAGACCCATCCCAGGCCGCCTCCGCCCCCGCGGGCACAGTGACCTGGGCACCCGCACCTTGATGGGCTTAGTGTTGTTGGGCTCAAGGCACTGTCCGTGCATCTCCTCCATGGCCCTGCAGGCCTGCGAGCTGCGGGCGAACTTGATGAAGGCGATGCCCTTGGACTCCTTCGTGTGCTTGTCCCGCACCACCTAGATGTCCTGGATCTCGCCGAACGGCGAGAAGCGCTCCCACAGCACCGCCTCGGGCGTGTACTTGCTGATGACCAGGAAGATGCGGCTGTTGGGAAGCTCGTCCCGGCTGTCCACGCCCGGGCGGAAGCTGCTGCCACCGCCGCCCGCCGAGCTGCCGGCCTTCTCCATCGTGCTCCACCTCGGCGCGGGCGGCGGGACCTGGTCCCTCCAGGTCCTTGCAGATTCTGCCTTGGTCTCAACCAACTCGTCGTGGGTCCGCCTCCCCCCTTCCGGAAGATGGAGAAGTCAGGCGTCAGGCGAGGTCCCATCTTAGGGATGCTGGCTTTTGGGCGGAGTTTGAAGCGCCCTCTGGCGTCTTGGGGGACCCGCACCGAGTCCGGGACCCTCTGCTGAAGCCAGGTTCAAGTTACAACTTTGTACAATCCTTGTCTTTTGCTCAGATCATCTGGCCTGAAACAAGGCTTTCCCAACCCTGGTTTTGCCTCCTAGTATTGTCCCAAGTCCAAGAATTCTTCCCCAAAACTTTCCATTGTGAATGAAGAAATTATTCATAACACTTGCTAAAGATGGCCAACTTGATTCAAGCTGTTTGGGGGGCATAGTGCTAAGTACAGGAACCACTGCAATAGGGTTTTGAAATGGGGACCATATGAGATTGGAGTCAGTTCCAACTTCAGTAAGAGTTATGGTTTGGGCCTAGATTCCTCCCGCCCGTCCCCCCCCCCCCCCCCCCCCCCCCCCGCCCCCATACACCCAGGCCGCATGAGTGGGTCACAGGTGGCTTTTTCAGAGGTAGCTGAATCTAGAGTGTGTGATGCTGGGATTTAGGGCGTGTGATTACTAAATCAGTTCACTGGTTGGTTTGGCACCGCCCTAATCCCGGTAGTCTGGGTAAGATAAAAGGGACAGAAAGACGCTGGTAAGTTTCCCTTGTTGCTTTTGCTACTGTGTAGGTGCCATGAACTGTTTCTCCTCTGTGATGCCCCCCATGTTGGGCACTATGCTGTATCTGAGGGAGAAAGTATTAAACATAACTATCCTTCTCCTTCTCTCATGGAGCTAGTAGTTTAGTCTTGTATAATTAGGATCATATAGAGCTAATAGTTTAGCGACCAAATACAGTAATGGGTACAATGGCACAAAAAAGTTAATTTACTTGATCTCATTGACAATGGTGTTCACTCCCATCCTCTCTTGATATTATATAATAGCTTGATGGTAATTGAGACTTAAGAATTCTGGATTGTTAGCCTGCATTGTTAGCCTGCATTTAGGAAAAAAAAAGATTGTTATCATTTCTGTATACTATATCTGTACCATGAAGGTGATGTTTACCCCAGAGTTTAGCAAGTCTAGGAAGTATGTTGTCTTAACTTTGTACTTCTCTTACCCAGACCAGTCAAAATGAATGAAAAAATGTAACACTGGGATAATTTTATTGATTTGATTTAAAGATTCTCAGCAATACTATTTGCACACCACTGCCATCTAGTGGAAAATTTATACTTTTAAAAACTGCTCTGAGCAGTCTGTTTCTAATAAAATAAGAATATGGATGTGTGTGATATTCAGAGCAGTTAATTTTTTTCTCAAAATATTGGAGAATGCTAGGGGAGCAAAATGTCTTTACAGGTGATTCATGTGAAATACTACCTGTACAAGAAAAATAAGAAATTTAATTATAAATTACTAATAATGAGTATATTTTCTTCATAGTATTTATTTTAGACATATTTGAGATATAATTTGAAATGTTCTATCAAATGCTTTTTACTATGCTCACAGAGTTGTACAAACATCATCACAATCAACTTCAGGGCATTTAAACACTCAATGACAGAACTGTCTTATTTTAGATCATCCAACATCTTTGAACATGAATTACCCATATCTAAAACATCTGAAGTATCTGAGATTCAAAAGAATAACAATTATCTCTATGTGAGTGAAGAAATATATTGGACATTTGTAGGTTAAATTTTTTCAAGGCTTTAAAATATGTAGCCTAGCCAGGCTTGGTGGTACACTCCTGTGATTCCAGCACTCTGGAAGACTGAGGCAGGAGGATCACAAGTTTGATCCCAGCTGGGCAATTTAGTTCCTTAGTGAGACCCTGTCTTGGCAAAAAAAAAAAGAGCTGAGGATGTAGCTCAGGGGGAAGGCTCTGGGGTCATTCCCAGGACTGCAAAAATAAGTCAATCAATCAAACAATTAATTTAACACACAATTATTAGAATGATAAATACTTTGATTCCACATAAATTCAGATGTCCTTTGACCTTTTTCTCCAAATCTTATGAATTTGTTTTTAAAAATGAAAGCCAAGGGGCCGGAGATGTAGTTCAGGGACAGAGTAGTTACCTAGTATTCATGAGACCCTGGGTTCACAGATATATCATGACTGATTTTTGAAATGCAAGGAGAAAATAGTCATTTTTTGTACCGTCTTCCAAAGTCTTTCAAACTATAATGTAACTACAATGATGCTTACTTAGTAACATTAGTCTTTATATGTTATATTTAATTAAAATGTTTTTTCTCTGTTAGCAAATTTTCTGTGGATTTGACCACTGATATTTATTAGTGATCGATAAGGAACTTTTAGATTTCTTTACATGGATATGGTCCACAGCTTCTATTTGTTCCATCTATAACCTATTGACTACTTTTAATGTATGTAAGGGTTTAGCTTGGTATGTTACCGGCACTCAAGAAATGATGGTCTCTTGAGTTTGCATACCTTTGAGTTTGAGAATAATATTTAGCCTCTGGTTTGTTTTTCACAGTAGACTGTCCTCGTGATTCAAACTGATGACATAAATCTTTTCAATGAGTAGCTCACAGGGCAGAACTCATAGGAACCACTTAGAGTAGCTCCATCCAACCATCTGGTGATTCTGGCTATTTAAATTAAAATAAAATTACTCTAAATTAGTTATAGTTAAAATAATTACAAAGTCAGTTACTTCATTTAATTGGACTCATTTCCAGCACTCAAAAACTATTTGCAGCTGGGCCGGGGATTTAGCTCAGTGGTTTCGCTGCCTGCTGCGAAAGCGCAAGGACCTGAGTTCAATCCCCCGTACAAAAAAACCCAAACAAACAAAAACCAAACCAAAACAAAAAACTATTTGCAGCTTTTGAAAAGAAGCCCACATAGAATATTTCCATCACAGCAGAAAGGTGTATTGGACAGCGCTGCTCTGGAGAACTAGAATATTGGGTAAAACTCCTACTTACCTAACTCACAACCTTTTCACTGTTGTATATCCAAATACCTTGACTGGTGAACAAGTTTAGAAATAATTACATTCTCTATTTCTCCGACACAGCCTTAACACTCACCTCTCACTCAAGTAACTATGTAGCCACAAGTGTCTCTCTCTCTTTTTTAAGCAAAAACATTTATTGGTAGATTTTAGATATACATAATAACAACATTTATCATAGGGAATTCCTGTTCTATTCCATTTTTTTTCTTTTTGGTGGCACTGGGGAATTTGAACCCAGGGAACTTACACAGGGGAGGCAAGCACTGTATCGCTAACCTACATCCCAGCCCTTTACATTTTCTGTTGAGATGGGGATCACTAGGTTGCTCAGGCTGGCCTTGAACTTGCCATCCTCCTGCCTCAGCCTCCTAGAGTGCTGAGATTAGAGACATGCTCCACGGTGCCCAGTTCAATTCCACTTTTGGGACCTTGCTGTCAGCTTTTATATTGTAGTACTTTATGTAACTCACTAATTTAATTTAATTTCCATAATTTAAATTTATGTAGAATATTGGATAAACCAATATTATGTAAAATTAATGTACTTTGCATCTTGCTCCCCTAGATTGTAACTCATGGAGAACTGGGGTAGGGAGTTTTGATGTTTCTACTCCCAACTTTCTTGGCACAGTGTCTCGCCCATAGCAGTGAATGCTCATTTTCTTGATGTGGCTTGATTCCTGTCAGCAAATGCTCTTGGATCATTCTTAAAACATGGCGTTACTATTTCAAGAAAGATCTTTTAGCCCTGTGAATACACATACATAATTTAACTTTTGGTTATGAAAAGGTTGAAACGAAAAAATCTAGTCTTACTGCTCGAAGGTCACTAGCTTTGTTGCAGAAGACTGGAGCTGGTTGTGGCTGTCCTGTAGGTGCCAGGCTCTAGGCCCCGCGAGAATTGAGATCTCGCGGGATCTTGGGCCCAATCAGGAGCTCTGGCGGTTAGGCTGTGTCCTCCACCCTGAAGCACTGTGCTTGGCGGGGCTTGAGGCACTCAGCATTGAGCCCCCGCCCTGGGACTGCCTGCTTCAAACCTGGGGTGAGGGCGTTCGCCTGGCAGCGGCCGAGGGAGGCAGAGGACAGCACTGCTGGCCCTTGCTAGGAGTGGGCCTGGCTGGGAGAGGGTGAGCCCGACAGCCGTGAGATCTGATCGCTCATTATGCCCCATGCAATTCGGGCCTGGGTCCGCTCAGAAGGAAGCGCCCAGCTGTCAGGCCTGTTGGAGGCTTCCACAGTAGGCAACAGAAAATGACACTGTTATAGACATTCCTCGTTTAATGACTGAGTTACTAACCGGCGACTAGGTTGTTAAATGAATTGGTCGCTAAATGAGGAATTATATATAGTATGTACAATATTCAGAACAAAGAAATGGTCAAAGGAAACTCCAGTTTGATGACTTTGCTTTTATTTGCATAACTCTTACATGCAGAGGTATGATGTATAGCGAACATAAAACTATAGTACCGTACTACTGTACAGTGCAATCAGCAAAAATTACAGTACCGTATAAACATTGTGTACAAAAAAAGACATTGAGGTTCTATAAACAAGATGTACAGAACTGTACCAAAAAAAAAAAATCAAGCTAGCATTTTAGTCATCAAATCCTTCAAAGTCCTCATCAGTGTCATCATTGAGATTATGATCAGGAGATGTAGAAGGCTGAGGTAAGCAAGATGATGAGAGAAATGGAAGAACTAGTAGTAGGAGCCCTTGGTGTAGATCTTTTAGAAGAATCTTGTTAGTGTGGTCTGTTTTGTCTTTTTCTTTTTTTTGCCTCATAAACATGATGGCATCATAAAAGTTCACTCATTTGCTGTGCTACTTTTGTGAACATTCCACATTTGGATCCATAGCCACTAGTTCTAACATGGCTGCACTTACATTTGAGAAGACACCTGCTAATCCCTTCACAATGAACTTCTTTGGTACTTCAGTTCTTTCCTCTTCTTCCTCCTCTTCTTGTAAATGTTACTGTGCTTCCAACTCTATTAAATCTTCTATACTTAGCTCTTCCTCAGTATATTCCACTAATCCTTCAAAATCTTGCTCTTCAACCTCCAAACTAAGCATGTTAGCAAGTTCCACAGTTGTTTTAATAATGAGATTGACATGTTCATGTTTGTTGAATGCTTCTGAATTATGCACAAAATGTTTTAGGTATTTTTCCATATGTCTTGCATACACTTTTCTGTCACTCCTTCCTAAGCAGATTCAATGTTCTTAATGCAGTCTAAAATGTTGCATGATTTCCAAAAATCACCAAAGGATTACTTCATTATTTTCTGTTGCTGCTATAGCTTTGCAAAAAGCTGTGCACAAATAGTATGCTTTGAAGGTAGGTATAATCCCCTGATCCATGGGCTGTTAAGACAGCAGCTGTGTTTTTAGGCAGATACATTAACTTTACATCTGGGTGTAGATAATCAGGATGCTGGGGTGGCCTGGAGCATTATCAAGCAGGAGGATAATTTTTAAGGGAATACCCTTTTCCTGACAGTAAAACTTCACTGAGGGTGTAAAGCAGTTGATGAACCAGTCTTCAAATAAAGCTTGTGTCAAATAAATGCCTTGTTATTTGCTCGATAGTAAACAGGCAGCGTGTGCTTACTAATCCATTTCAGTGAACATGGGTTTTTGGAATGACAGATGATGAAAGGCTTCAATTTGAACCCAGCAACATTTCCTTCCAATAACAATGTGACTACCAGGCATTGTTTTAGCTTCTTTGTGAGGAGGACTTTTCAGGCATTTTCTTTGACAAAAGTCTGGTTTCATCCACAATGAAGATTTGTTCTGGACAGTAGTCGCCTTTCTCTGTGATTTTATCAAACTGGTCAAGACATTTTTCTGCTGCTTCTACATCTGTACTTGCCACATCACTGCTGACATTTTGATTGTGCAGGTTGAATCTCCGATAAAACCACTGAAACCATCCATGACTTGTAAAAGTTTCCATCGATTCTTCACCTTCATGTGGCTTCAAAGTCTTGAAGATACTGAGTGCTTTGGCTTGAATTACTGAAAGACTCACTGGCATTTTTTTGTACATGGTCATCAAACCAGATTGACAGTAATTTTTCCATATCATGAATGAAGCCTTTCCACTGCCTAGTTATTATGTTTTTAAAACCTGTTGATGGGGCCGGGGATTTAGCTCAACGGTTCCACCACCAGCCTCGCAAGCGCAAGGTCCCGAGTTTGATCACTGGTACAAAAAACAACAACAACAGCAAACAAACAAATGAAAACCTGTTGATGTTTTTTCACTGAGTCTTTCACTCTGTCTTTATCTTTCAGGATTGTTGAAATGGTTGAATGAGCCAGATTCAAGTCCTGTGCTATTGTTTTACTATGTTTTTTACTAGCTTCATAGTTTATGATCTTTATTTTCATGTCAAGATAAATGACTTTCCTTTCTCCTGGTGAACTCACGCTTTTCCATTCTGATGACATCTCATACTAAGGATTACATAATAAAGTAAAATCCACAATACCTCTGTTCAAGAAAAAGGAGTACTGTACATTGCCACACTACAATTACCACTGAGTGGACATCAGAAAAAAACAGCAAAGGCTAGGGTGGCTGGAATAGCTGGCACACCATGCATATACTGTACAGCATAGTACTGCACAGTAGTGTTGCAAATATATAGTACTGTCCATATAGTACTGTGGGCAGTAGAGTATACTCACTGAGCAGTCTGTGGGGTTTTTGAACATAGAATCAAATACAGAAGTAAAAGAAGCCACCATAATGCTGAACTTTCACTCACATTCTGCATTGTGAGTCCAAATATGGGTCATAAGTCTGAGCAGTGTTTAGTAAGTCTGAAAAGTGCACCTCCATCCTAAATCAGAACATTTGTTAAAACAGGTAGGTCACTGAAGGAGGAATATCTGTATTTGAAAAGTCCTCATGACATAAAAATCAGGATGCTTATAGGAGATAGATTGGTAATTAGAGCGGCACACAATAAGCTGGAAGATTCAATAGTTCTTGGAATCAGTTCCAGATTTGAATGACTACTTTGTACATCAGCCTCCACTTGACTTAACAAAGGGGGACAGCACAGCACGTATATAACAATATTCCAATATAAAAAGGGACTTCATTGCCCAGAAGAAACAATCAACTGTCCCTTAGATCATGAAAGACACAATTTCCCAAGCAGGACATTATAAACTTTGTCACACATTACTCTGTACAAGTGGTTCTTGGCCTGACTACTGTTTAGAATCCCCCAGAGACAGTTAACACAAAACAACAAAACCTAATAGACTTTATCCCCCACCACTAAAAAAATTCTTGATCCTGGGTATAATAGGTCTGACATGCATCTAGGATTGAGGAGCTGTGTCCTAGGGAATCAAAGCAATCAAAAAGATAAAGTTAAGATACAAAACTCCTATTACGGAGACATTTGCCTTTTTTAATTATTCTAAAGCATGTGAGATGTACTGGAACTGAGCAGGCGATTTTCTCCTAACCCAAACACATCAGGAGCAGAATTCAGTCTGGGGAACTACAAAGCTGTTTCCCCCAATATGTCTCTGTGATCTATTCTCTGGTCAATTGGTTCTTTTTATTAAAACAACCGAAAAGGGTCATTGGTGTTTCTCCTAGATCTTTGCCAGGTAAGAATAATAATTTTATAATTATAACAGTCATCCTATTCCATGTTTCAAGGTAGAATATGCTATTTATGATTTATGATTTTGCAGCCTGGAATGGCTAATAACAGCTTACTATGCTTACCTACACATAATTTTATATGGAGTTTCACTGGGTTCACAAACTAAGTGCAATTCCATGAAGGTTTACAGGCTCCAGGTTAAGAACATTTGTTTTATAGACTTCACCAGTTATTGGTAGAAAGTGAGAGAGGAGGAAACGAAAGAAGGGCAGTAATTGATGGTAGACATTCAGCAGTTAGGACCTGGAAACTCCAATAGTACCGTATACTATCCTTGTCCTGAGTGTACATAAGAATCGCTTGCAATCTTGTTAACCTGCAGATTCTGATTCAGTAGGTCTGCAGTGGGCCTGAGATTCTGCATTTCTAAGTAGCTGTTCATCCGCAGATCTGACTTTGGATTGCAAAGTACTTGAAAGTATGTTATCAATGTTACTGGCTTTTCCTAGTACATTAAGCACACAAATGTATAAGTGTTGTATTATTGGATAGCTTCTTTAGAAATGGCTTATCAATCAAAAGTATTCCAGGTCTTTCTTGCCTTGAACAAAGAGCTGGATGAGATGGGCCAACTACGGTGTCAAATGTTTATTTGAAAAGTGCTGGGTGAGTGAGTATGGAGGAAATCAGCTCTGCAGAGAGAATTTAAGTCGAACAAAGAGAAAAAGAGGGTAAAAACAAAAATAAAAGTGCACACTGTGTCTGAGAAATGCAGTGCAGGCTATCATGGGCACTCATGATAGCAGCTCCCTGTGGTATGTGGACTTCTATGCCATACACATCTTCAGCTCTTGAGAAGGTCTACATACGGGGCCCTGCTGTTGCCCAGAGATCTTATAATTGACAGTTTCTGCTCCTTTTCCCAGCCAGCTTTGCCATGCCCTATCTCCTATATCACAAGCATTTCTACTTTTCTTGAAAACCTAATACTCTATATAACGTTTGCTAGTTCTTCTAACACAAAGGATAAGGAAGATGGCAAACTTAATTCTTTATTTTCAATGGTCTCAGAACTCCAATTGTTACAATGATGTTTCTTTTCAGGGAACCAAACATTATCAATTCAATGAAAGTAATGTTTTTAATCCTAAAAAAGAACAACAACAAAGAAAATGAAACCAAAATTTCCCCTGGGTGATGTTCAGGAAGAAAAGAAATTCCATTATGTAGTACAATGTGATTTTTAAACCATTTTTGTCTGGAAAAGAATTATACTTCAAAGTAGGCTGTGAACCTGAAACCAATTTTCCTAAACCAGAAAACAAAACAGTTCATTGAGTTAAGTGACTCTCCAGGTTATTAGAGAAAAGAGATGGAAACTTGGCAACATCATACAAAAAAGTGCCAGAAGATCATCTGCTCACAGCCCATATTGGGGTTTTAGTCCCAATAATTTTGTCTTTTTTGGAAAAGCTGAATTTCAACCTGCCAAAGATTAAAACTAGACCTCTATCTTTAACCATGCACTAAAATAAAATCCTAATGGATTAAAGATCTAAATATTAAAACAGAAACACTAAACTTACTGGAATATAAGTTAGGTAGAACTCTCGAAGACATTGGCGTATGAAGACTTTATGAACAAATCCTCAGTAGCATGGGAACTAGCACAAAGAATCAACAACCGGGATCTCATCTTATTAAAAAGCTTCTGCACTGCAAGAGAAATCACCAACAGAGCTAAGAGACTACCTACAATGTGAGAAAAATTTTTTACCAGATGTTCCTCAGACAAAGGTCTACTATCTTGAATATATAAAGATCTGAAAAAAACCAGACCCACCAAATGTAAAGACTCAATTCAAAAATGGGCATCTGAAATGAACAGACATTTCTCAGACAAAGAAGTAAAAGCAGCAAATCAATATATGGAAAAATGTTCAACATTACTGGTCATTCGAGAGATGCACGAAAACAACATTGAGATTCCACCTCACCCCAGAAAGAATGGATAATTATCGAGAAATCCACCACCAACAAATGCTGGCGGAGTTGTGGGAAGAAAGGGACCCTTCTCCATTGTTGGTGGGAGTGCAGACTGGTGCGACCACTGTGGAAATCAATATGGAGATACTTCAAAAAACTAGGGCTAGAGGTCTCATTTGACCCAGCTATTCCCCTCTGGGTATCTTCCCCAAAGAATGAAAAGAATGATACCACAGTGATATATCTGCACCCATGTTTATAGCAGCACAGTTTGTAATAGCTAAAACTTGCAAACATCCCAATTGCCGATCCATTGGAGACTGGATAAACAAGATGTGGTTTTTGTATAAAATGGTGTACTACTCAGCCATAAAGAATGAGAAACTAGAGACATTTATAGCTAAATGGATGCACATTGAGGCCATACTCTTAAGTGAAATAAATAGGACACACATGTGTAAATACTGAATAGTTTCTGTGGTGTGAAAAACTAGAAGTATATAAGGTTCAAAATGTATAATTGATAATGTTAAATAGGAAGAAATGGTCTAAAGGCATACGGGAAGTGAGAAGGGTAGGGGAAAGGAAAGAGGGAAAAGAAAAAATATGAGAAAAGGAAAAAATGGAAAGAAAGTCTTTGTAAATAGGGAAGGGTGGAGGGGTGAAGTGGGGGAGGGGAAGGGGAAACAATAAGAACCCAGATACATCATGTAAAGGTACAAGATCCCAATGATGAATGTAACAGTATCGTATACCTAAAATGTACCAATAAACTTAATGAAAAAAATAATAATTCTGTCTTTTAAAGAGTATTTTTACATTTCTGATTATAAAAGCAAAAAAAACCATGTTATTTTAAAACCTAGAAAATTGCAAAAGGTATAAGGAAAACAAAAATATTATTTTAAAACTATTTACTGAGGACCTATATATGTTTTCTAACGCATTTTAAGATATAATTAGAAGTTTACGCTACATAAAGGATTGTAGCCTGCTTTTATTCCCCTTGGTATGTACAAGGACATAACAAGGTTTGGTAGCTGGGCACGGCGGAGGATAGAGGTGGGCAGTGCAAAGTCACCCCAACATCAACACAAGCCCTTGTAAAACTACTTTCATCCTTTCTCTACTTCCAATTTCTGTCCTATTTTTTTAATTGTTGAAAAATTATATTCTAGTTTGGATTTAGAATGAGGTTCAGAGTAACAAACCTATATCTATAATGGAAATACGGTGAAAGGAGAGAAGTTATTGCCTTGCCGTTTCAAAGAGGCAATCATGAACTATCATTCTTGCATAGAATGGCAATGATCTCTCTTTTTTGGCTTCTGCACCATGAAGAAAGCAAACAGCTATCAAAAAGGGAATGCTAAAACCTCTAATGAATGTCATCAGTACCAAGCCTTAAGGAAAGGACATAATTCCTTAAACTGAGGAACTCTCAAAGCGAGGTTTTATGGAAAAGTGCTCTTTTTTTGTCTTGCCTTTCTTTATAACTTCATTCTAGAGTTAGAGAGTGATAAAATAGTAAGGGCAAACAAGAAGATCCTGAGAAAAATAACTAAAGATTTCCCTCCTTCAATTTGTGAAATAAAAAGAAAAAGCACCGAACTCATACACTGACTAAATGGACAAAATCTACTGACTCTCCTACATTCCAGGCACTGTGGTAATTATGGAGGATGAGAGGTTCCCCTGAAGATGAGGTGCTGTTCGCAGGGAGTTCACATTGCAGAGTAGGGAGGTAGAGAAAGAAAATAAACAAGGAAACCAGTAAGTGAGTGAGATAATTTTGCTGTAATGAGAACAGTGAAGGGATTAATGTTGGGAAAGTTTCCTTTTGGAAGGATCACAGGGTGACAAGAAGCAGCTTTTTGGGGGACTGAGTTCCAACAGGAGGGATGGAGAAGCATGACAGCTGAGGATGTGAGCTTGGCCTGTGCCAGGAACAGAAAACTCCAATGGCTGGAGTGATGGAAAGGAGTGGGAGAGGAGTCCCAAAGGGAGACAGCCCTGAGGTGCAGGGCCTCTGATGCCAGGCTGAGAATTTGCGTGGTGAGAAGACTGGGGCAGGGTTTAAGCACAAAGGTGCCATTGTGTGATTTACATTTTTAAAAAAAATCTCACTCTGGCTACCCTGTGGAGAGCAGTTACTAGAATCAGGAGGCCCAGGAGGAGATTATTCCAATAGTCCAGACAAGACATGGTGTGGCTTGGATCATGACCACCGTGACAGTTATGATGATGGTGAGAGAGGAGAAAGAAAGGTTATTTGCAAATACCACCACATTTTGAATAAGAGACTTCAGAAGCCTAAGATTTTGGTATCCTTGGGGGTTCGGGGACCAAGCCCCTGGAGATAACAAGGGATTTTAAAAAAACTTTAAATCAAGCAGCACTCATGGATACAGAAGGCCTACTGTATATTTTGAGTTAATACAATTTGCTGGAGTGGATTGATTAATTTGACCAATGAAGGAAAGGTTTTGGGGATTAAACAACCTGGGGGGATGGTGGGATCCTTTATTAAAATAGGGAAAACTTGGGGGAAAACATTGCAAAGAGATCACATTACATTTGATGTATCAATTGGATATCGAAAAGTCAAATCAAGTAGAGCATTGGATTTAGGTAGGAAAAAACACAGATACAAGTTTATCAAGTATCAGAAATTTTAGATACATTTAATTTCTTTAAATTTCACTCCAGTTGTAATACCATCAAAATTTGGGGTATTATAAATACCAGTTAATGTTTATGAATAGAATAAATGATTAAACTGTACTTACAATGGAGTAATTGAGTAAACCTTATGCTCTCTTATTTCTAAGCTGCTAAGCCTTGACCCTAGCCTAGACAGTGATGTCTTTGCTTGCTAATTGGCATCAGAGGATTACACTGTCCCAGCACCTGCTAGCAGGGGTGATAACCAATCACTGTCATTATTACCTTGGTCTTTGAGCCACCTGGGGAAGTGCTCCACTGCTTTAGAAGTTTCATTACCTTTTTTTTCTTTATTTTAGAAGTTCAAAGTGCTATCAGAGGGCAGATATAAAAAATAAATTAAAGCAGACTTGTTCTAATTGAAGTAGATCAAGGGACCCAGAAGACAATTTGAACATAGTTCCACTTTGATACCACTGTGTTACTAAGAAGCTAAAGATACCATTTTGGAATTCATCTGGAATAAGAAAATGCCAACAGAATAGGAAATTAATGGAGATTTTTGTTATTTATGAATTTTTTCAAATTGCATTTTATTATAAAACATTGGAGTCATTTGATATTTACTTTTTAAAAGCCAAGTTTATATTTAAACATAGCTCTGAATAAACTCAGGACAACTACTCCTAGGGGTTGAAAGTACCCAGGGCCCCCCAAAGTAAAACCACACGAGAGAATTTTGTAAAAGGGAACTTGAAACTTGCCTTACTCATACATAATTATCTAAAACACAAAACTACAAAGTCAAGAAGGAGAAAAATCTTGGATTCCATCAACTCTTATAACACAGTATTATAAATCTTTCATATGTACAACATAGGTATCTAGAGAATATAGGTCAGCTCCAAGCAAATCTGCTGAACATTATCTTGAGTACTCAGCATCCTGCATTTTGATATCATTCTAGCCCTTCCTCAGACGTGCCCCCTTTAAAGGGGTCCATGTCCCAGTGCTGCCTCCTGGCTAGCTGGCCTTTCCGGTCATGAGCTGCTATAGAATCACAGTCAGTGAGAAATATGATAACCACTCCACACAGCAAATCCTTTGGGAATGACAATCCTGGGACTCTCTTGCCTGGAGGCAGATATGTCATCCAGAAGGCTTTTCTGAACCTTCCTGATCACCTTTTGAGGAGTCTGGCCCAAGGGGAATAACATGTTTCATCTTCTACGAAGCTGGAAGGGCCCAGATTTCTCAGTCTAATTCGATGCCCTGTACAGTCTCCCCTTCCAGCCTGCGCTTGCTGCCTCCCCTTCCCTCCTGCCCTACTCACACCCTCCACTGTAAACTCTCTTTTCCCCTCATCTAATGGGAATTCTGGCTCCAGGTTCTTTTACCCCTGTGAGAATCTCACCAGAGACATCCTCCCTGATCTCTGCTCAGACTCAGCTCCTTTCTCCTCAGAGCCTTCCCTGAGCCCCTGGCTGCACCGCAGGAATGCCTTGGTGCCAATCACAGTAGGACAGTCCGCTCATCTGTCTCTCAAATCTCAGTATTAGCAAACTACACCCTTCACTACTTTTTCTGCATCTTCACATGCTGCTATATTTTTGCTTTTAATATTTTCTTAAAATTTATTCTTGCATTTTTATTTAAATATACTTCATTTTATAGGGAGTTTTAGATTGTAGCCATAATAGAAAGGCCATAACATTCTCCATAAATTGAAGTAAACATATATACAATAAAATATATCTGTGGACATAAAAAAGTTTATGTGTTAGCTACCTAAAATTATCTCACATACCACAATTTGGGAAATACTACTTTATGTTGTCTTGCATTGCAATTTAGGTCTTATATCATTCAACTTTTTACGTGTGTATATCTATTTATCTTAATATAGTGCAAGTTCAGAAAGAAGGTTATATATCGTACTTTACATACTCAGTGTTTTTAATTCAGTGCCTGGCACATGGTGGGCCTCAAGTAAATATTTATTCAGTGAATAAATGTTCACAAATATATCAATATCCTCAGTCAGAGTTTATGGATCTATAATCAGTAAATGAAGATGCTCAATCCTTCATTTATACTTAATGAGGCCATTAACTATGTATTGAATTTATATATAGTATACTATGTTGGATATAAATTATATTGTAAATAAAGGAAAACTACATTGCTGTTAATAGTAACTAAGTGCTAACCACATGACATTCTAGACTTAAAAATTTTAAAGTGATAGCTCTAGAATTTATGAGAGCAATAAAAGAAACACATCCAATGGTTAACTGATGGGACTTTTAGAAAACCTAATAGATTGAAATCCAAGTGTACAAAGATAAATTAGGGTCAAATAAGTTACATTGCAAAATAAATTTATAATGGAGGACATTTAAACAAGAAACCCTAAACACATTTTAAATACGGCTTGATTTCCATTGTAGGTACATACTTCTCAGATAGATTAAAGGGATTCTTATAAAAATGAACACAGAATTATGTAGGGGCTGATAAAGCAAAAAAAAAAATTCAACAAGTTTTAAGGCTTGAATTGAAAGTTTAGCTACTATCCAAAGGCTTTTCTTACAAAAATGTTCTGAACTATTATTACCCAGAGGATACAGTTTTAATTTGCAAACAAAAAAATTGTGTACAAGAATTTTAAAGACAAAGTAAATAGGGAAACTATTTGGGGTGGTTAGAATTATTCCAGTTCCCTATATCTATGTAGAAATAAATAAAATTTAATGGTCAATTTGCTTTGAGTATCCATGTCCTTTATCTCAAAGATAAGAAAAATAGGAAACTAAAATAGAATGGGTCCAAATAAAGAAATATCTCCCACTAAGTTTACAAGGGTTCCTGCTTCATATGCACTCTAGAGGTACCACCAACCAGAAATAATGGACAAGAAACATACATGAACATGTACTAGAATAACCCTGTTCATTATGATACCATGACCTACCCTCCTACACAGAGAACCATGAGAATCAGAGCAGGGACAGATCTTTGAAATCCCTTGCTACAACTCCCTTGAATATGAAAAATTGCTCCCTCCAAAAAGGAACTAATTTTTCTAATTGAAAGAGATGAATTCAAGCCCAATAAAGTGAACCAAGCCACTCTGTGCCTGTCCCCAGCCACAGTCCAGCTACCTAAACACAAGCCTTCTCTCCTGGTCACCTACAAGGGGAGAGAATAGGTCTAGAGAAATACTCAGCTCATATTCGCACTCTTCTCTGTTTCTCTCTCAAAATTTACTTTTAGAAACATGATACCTGAAAATATCTCTTGTCCTACAACACTTTCAAGGCCATATCTAGCAAGCTACTGTTACTTAGGGATGGGGCAGGGCAGCTGATTGGAGCCTGGAGCCATTCTGTAAACCAGGCAGAGATGTTCCCAATGGCCTCCACCATCCAAGCCCAGCCCTGCAGATGAGGTTGGGTGCTGAAGTCGGTGCCCTCCCGTGGGCTGTGCTGTGCTGAACAGTCATTGTGAGGGCAGCCTGTGGAGGAGGGCCTGTGTCTAGTCTTTTTATCTCTGGTACCTAGCATAATGCTTGGGATATAGAAGATGCTCAAAAAAGGATTTCTGAATGAATAAATGAACAAATGAATGAACTTGTTCCCTCCCAATACCTGCCCACTGTAATGCCAAAGCACCTAATAAAAACTCTGACATAGCAAGTACTCAATAAACCTCAGTCTCTACATCATGGCCCCAGCCTACTCTTTCCCCAGGCCAGGTCCTTCCACTCTACCCAGCACCCTTTCTCTATGCTTGCCAAACAAAATTAGGCACTTTCACTGGTTTACTACATGTACAAGGTGCTGGGCATTGTGCTAAGCCATTTACCTGCATTACATCACTAATTCCAACCAAAACCACACAAGATTTTTATCATTACTATCGTCCCACTAGAAATAAGTTTCACAAGTGTCAGAATTTTGCTTGTTTTATTCACTTACTTCCTAGCTATCTAGAAGAAAACTTGGTACATTGCAGTTGTTCAATGAATACTGCAGAATAATTAAATGAATATCTGCTTTATAATGACAAAATTGATTCTCAAAGAGACACAATCATATGTCCAAGGTCACAATAATAGTGATTCAAGGAACAATCTGATCCCAGTGACCATGCTTTCAACTTTCTCAGCCTCTCCAAAAGGGAGAGCGGTAATTGTCAAAGTGTTCATTTTGATTCAGTTCACAGACTCAGTACCACAGACTGAAAATAGTGATTATGCTTACTCTGACTCTTAACTAGAAGGTATTGCTTATCTCACAGATATATGAATGCAAAGAATTACATACTTATTAAGGTAATTATTTACTTTTATGTCAACTCCAATGAATTTTTCTGGCGGTTTGCAAAGTAATAAAGCTATTTGTTCAGGCAAACCCAGTTAAGAAGATAAATAGTTCCTTTTTTTAGTATATTTCTCTTAATTTCTATTTAATCTATATCACAGAAATTAACTTGAGAAAGAAATTTTTTCTTCTATAGCAATTTCAAAACATTTAGAATTTTGGTGCTCTCCTAACCAAGAATGACTGGATGAGAAGGTAAAAAGAAATTACTGAAGCTGAGGGATAGCAGTTTTTTTAATATTCAGGTAAAAATACTTTATTCATACATAAGTAAATTCATATAGGATGAACCAGATTTGCAGTTATTAAAGACTCCAGTGTTCACATCAGAGCTATAATTCATGTTATCCTTGGTGACACATATTTAAGCATCCAGCATATTGTATGTGTTGTATTATGTAGCTTTGCAACTATGAAGCAAAGAACAGGAATGTACAACACTGAAGCCGGAGGATCCTAGATATGCAACAGTTCACATAAAGTCATAAGTAACTTTAAAGCATTCATTATTATCAATAATCAGATATTAGTGAATAAGAGTGGTTTGCAACTAATAATGTCAACACCATTCTTATAAATAACCACATTCCTCAACTGATAACAATTCATGAATGTGGATAGTAAAGAATGTTGATTATATTTATGTGACTGTTTATTTGACTACTTTGTGGCTTCTGGGGAACAAATGAATAATAAAAATACATACAACAATATAGACTAGTATTCTTAAGCTTTCATTTCCAAGTAAATGTTTCTTCATATATCTACTATGCATCTGGTACCTTCCTAATTACTTGAAAATACAAAGGTGAAAAAAGATTTGATCTCTGCTTTCATATATATGGTCAGGAAGAAGGCTAATAATTATATTTCAATAATTTAAAAAATATTTGTTGAATGGTATTATAGGAGCTCTTTAATGAATATTAATGTCTCCAACTGAATTCTGGGCTAAAGGAATTGAATGAATAAATGGCAAGGATTCCAGTGCGACTCAAGTGTAAAGTATATGGTCAGTGTATCTAGAGACTCAAGAAGTAGTGAGACTTGATCCTGAAACCATTCCAGTGCCATGCTAAAGAGTTTGAGCTTTATGCTGGAAACAGGGAGAGCTGTCAAAGATTTGATCTGAGTGACACAGTAACATTAGCTATGTAAAAATATAACTCTGGCAATGGTGGTCCAGAGGGTGAGCACAAGAATAAAAAATTTGGAAACATAAACTTTTTAAAAGTTTGATCCAAGAGTCACCTTTAGGTAAAACTGATAGAATTTGACACATAACTAGTTAGATATGGACCTGAGGTTAAAGAGAGGAGCAGTACGATGCCAAAGCCCCTAGTTAACTAGTCGAAGTGGTGATGTCATTGACACAGAAAGCTCAAGAGGATGACTAAAGTCAGGGCACTAGTGCAGGAGGAAATGAGTCTGATTTAAGATAAGCAGCATTTGAGAAGCAAGCAGAAAACCAGGTAGAAACAACCTGTGGGACTTTGGAGCTTCAGAAATGAAATGAGCCTAGTGACCTAGATTTACAACAGTGAGAGTTGGAATCACATGCAGTATAAGATTTCAAGGAAGAGTGGGTGGAATGGAATAGAAAGCAAAACACAGCAAGTCTAAGTTGGGTGTGGTGGTGCATGTCTGTAATTCCAGCACTACTGGAGGCTTAGATAGGAGGACCCCAAGTTTGAGCCCAGTATGGGCAACTTAGAGAAACACTGCCTCAAATAAATAACAAGTGACTGTGGGGCTATAGCTCAGTATGAAGGTCTTGGGTTTTAATCTCCATCATAAGAAAGAAGAAAGGGGGCAGAGTGTGTGTGGGGGGAGACAGAAGAAGGAGGAGGAGGTTGAGGAAGAGGAAGAGGAACAGGAAGAAGAATAAGAAGAGGAAGAAGAAGGAGAAAAAGAGTAGCTTCTGAGGCACCACCTCTTGGGGACCAGGCAAAGAAGTAAAGCAGGAAGGTAGGACAGGGGCAGCTGGTGGCAGGAGCTGACCCAGAGTCCCACAGCACAGTCATGGTTGCCACGGCAGGAGTTTCAAGAAGGAGGCAGGACCAGCACTTCCCAGTGCTTCAGAGAGATTAAAAGTATGATGAGACTGATAGTTGAGGATCAATATATATTGAAGCAAATGTTTTTACTGTTGTTAATGGAAATGGTCATCTCGGAAATGTCCACTCACATTTCAGTAATAAAGCTGTCACAGTGATGGAAGGCACTGGATATTTCAGGGCTGAGAAGTTCAGCAGCAAGAAACCCCACCTCTTAGCAGGTATTCTGCGCTCGCACAAACATTGCTGTAGACAAACAGCCATTTTCGAGGCCCTCGGTGACTCACAAGACTGCAGCGGTGTGTTCTCAATCCGAGGTGGCCATGCTTCTAGGATACCCGCATAGTTAGCAACCATCTACAGTATATTCCCCTTACTTTTCCTTTCACAAATTGTTTTCTTTCCACCCTAGCAGAGTGTCTATAAAGGAGGAAGAAGTCCATAATTCCCCAAATGTGGGCACAGCGCCTTGCCCAGAGCCCCACAGCTAGTTACTGGCTGTACGAGTCAGGCTAAAAGGGGCAAAAGTCACTAGCAGTGATCCTGCCCCTACAGATCCTTTCAGTTTTAGGCTATTCACAAAACCATGGGCTTCCTCCTGCCACCTTGACTAAACTAAACTAAATATTCAACTGAAATAACTGACCACTGTACAACTCTGTCCTGAGTTGAAGGATGCCAGGTAAGGACGTCCTCTATTGATTGGTCATCAGCAACCTAGCACACATTTACATCCATAACTGAAATACGTATCCCTCCCAAGTTAAATGCACTCCAATTTATTTTGCCCTGTTTTATTTCATTTACCAAAAAAATACTGTTCAAGACTCAGTTGACTTCATTTCCCAAATAATAACAACTTCCATGTATAAAAACACTACCTGAGAGCCATCACTGCTCAAACTGTCTTCCCAACATGATCTAGTCCAGGCTTTCCCCACCTCTGCAGTCAGAACTAGTCCAATAGATGAGCCTTTCCTCGTCCCACAGTTGCAGATTCAAAGCTTTCCCCTTCCTTAAGCACCTACTCACCTCTGCCCTCCTTGCATTCAGTTGATAACTGGCCCCTCAGTCACAGAGAAAGGGTAACTGGCAAGAGGAACTGCCTCTCAATTTACCTATTGATCTGCCGGCCCCATGGCTTAGCCTCTGTCCCAGAGAAGTCCCTCCTTTTGTCCAGGGCCAACTACTCTCATCTGCCTAGGAGCTATGGCCACCTGTCTTCTTCATTCCTTTGTTTTCTCTGCTCTCCCCTCTTCTGGACCCCTTCACTCACCTCTCTCCTGCTGTGCTATTCCCTTCCAGTTCAGTGCTTCTTTTCATTTCTCTCTGCTTCCTTTCAAGGACAAACATTAAAAGAAGGTTTTGAACCTGATGTGGCCACTCTATCCATTTCTTCACACTCACTTACTTCACCTTCCTTTCACCCTATTTTACTGAAAGCTCTCACTGGGGTAGAGTATTGCTTGCCTGCAGAATCCCAACGTGCACTTTGACTCATTGCTTTGTGATCATGGGGTAGTGATTAGCACTGTTTTGAATCTTTCTGGCCTCCTCACTGATGTCTTCCTGTCACACAGCATTCCTTCTCAGGCTCCTCTTTTCTTCACACCCTTCAATGCCAAAGTTCTTTACAAAATCCTCTTCTAGTCTTGATTAACACACATTTTTAAATGGTCTTTTCAGTTTTTATGGCCGCATCTACCACTTCTACTCTGAGATTCCTAAATCTCCTATTTGTAGCTGCATCAGCTATTACGGAAATATGGTGTGATGGCTTTAGTTTTTATTTCCTGTTGCCAAGTATCATTTTGATCTTAGGAAGACAAGCAGAAAAGTGATGCATGTTAGTTACCCTACTAAGAGAATCTCACAGTGTCTAGATAGTTCTATTTCCAGTTCTCATTATGCTCAGAAGTCCACAATCTAAAGTCACTACTTGATAGTCACACTGACTCATTATTGCTTCCTTTTCCACCTGCTTAGAGGTTCCTATTTTCCAGAATTTCTTCTCTGAAATGACCAGGTGTTACCCACCACCTCAAAAATAAGTTGACTGGTATCACTGTCCTTTTTCTGCCCTTGTAGTAATAGGAAGAGAAACACAGTGGTGACCTTAAACAACATGAGTTTAAAAGCGTTATCACTCAGGTGTGAGTGGACATTTCCCAGATGACCGTTTCCATCAAACAACAGTGTAAACACTGGCCTCAGTCATAATAATCCCCACGTATGGAGCAGCCTCCGTCATCCTTTTAATCTCTGAAGCACTGGGCAGTGCTGACCCTGCCTCCTTCCTGAAGCCCCTGCATGACTGCTGTGTCCATGGGTCACAGTCAAAAATTCTGGAAAACCTGTGAAACCTACTGGATTCAGATAGAACACTGAGGGGGAAGGTGACACCCTAAACCCAAATGAATAGCAGATAAGGAGAAAGACAAACAATCAAAATACATCCTTAGGTTCCTAATTCTGTTTCTGATTAGCTAATAGAAATTAATTTGATGGCTTTGGCTTTTATATCCTATGACTAATGTCAGATCAGCTCTGTTTTGTCTACCTAATGATCTGATTGGAATTTCTTTCTTTTTCTGTTTTTTTTTTAGCATAATAAGCCTCTCCAATATTTTTCCCAGTTGCATTGCCTTAAAAATATACAAAGTAACCACACATATTTTAAAACATAAAGGCGAATGTGAGCACATGGCTCATATTCCAAATCAAGGTAAGTACACAGAGCATGATAACTACCTGTGGGTATTGGCAAACACACTGCTGCTTAGTAACTGTGCTTCACCTCAAGTTGAGTTGTAAAATTTTTTATTTTTACTGGTACATTTTTGCAGGACATAATGATTACATTCTTTGTAATGAGTTGGTAGATGTACATAACACATCTCAATTCTTTTT
Organism: Heterocephalus glaber; assembly: GCF_000247695.1. Next base: position 70,847 of record NW_004624844.1, on the reverse strand, counting down.
GGATTCCTTTTCCCTCCCCTTCTTCCCTCTTCCCTCATCTCTTGGTCCTTTTCTCTTTTGCAAAAGATCAATCTCCTTATTTCCTATTATCTTTTCTTTTGCTCTTATTTATATTTTGGATTTCTCATAAAAGAGTAACCATGAAATATTTATTCAGTTTGTGTTCTGATATATTTCACTTAACACTGTGGTCTCACAGTGAATCCATTTTCCTACAAATAATTCAAGTTTATCCTCTTTTATGACAGAGTAATATTTAATTGTGTATAAATGCCACATTTTCTTTATCCATTCATCTATTGATGGACATATATGCTGCTTCCAAGAGTTAGCTATTATGAGTTGTGCAGTTATAAATATGAGTGTGCATGTATCACTGTAATATAATTTCTTCAACATTTTAAGGAGGATATCTAGAAGGGGAATAGCTAGATCTAATGGAATTTCCAGTTTTAGTCTTTTGAGGAATCTCCACATGATATCCATAGTGATTGTAATAGTTTACATTCCCAACAAGAATGTAGGAGCATTCTTTTCTAAGTAAACTTGCCAGCATTTGTTATTTGATTTTTTGATGATAGTAATTCTTTCTGGAGTAAGATGAAATCTTAATGTTGTCTGAATTTGTATTTTTCTAAAGGCCAGCTATGTTGAACATTTTCTCATGTATTCAGTGTCCATTTCTACTTCTTATGAGAAGTATCTATTCATTCCAGATGCCCATTTTTTGATCTGGGCTTTTGTTTTGGGAGAGTCTAATATTTTTTGAGTTCTTTATATATTCTAGTTATTAGTCTTTTATCTGAAGTATAGCTGTCAAAATTTTTTTGTCCTTTCTGTAGGTTTCACTTTGTTGGTTGTTTGGAATTTCTTTTTCATCTGAGTCAACCTGTGGCATTGTTATAAGTTAAACTCATTCATTTTTTCAGTACAGATGCATTTATTTTTAATATTTGTGATCCAAGGTTGACTGATTCCTGGCATTCAGAGGGTTGGGTTGGCTTGTCTTTCTGTCTTTTCTTTCTTTCTTTCTTTCTTTCTTTCTTTCTTTCTTTCTTTCTTTCTTTCTTTCCTTCTTCCTTTCTTCTATAGGGATCCAATCAATCCAGCACATATTTTTAAAATGCAGTGCTTTCTTTGCACTTGTGTAGTACCATCTCCAGAAGAAATCAAGTGTGCCTACTTGTTAAACTTATTTCATGGGTTTTGGGATCAGTGAGTATAGTTAATTGTAAAGTAGAAATAAGTATTATAAGATGAAGACACTCATTCTGATATTTAGAGAAACAACCCATTCTCAAAATAAGATGGTTATTCTCACTGATCAAATTTTGAGTTTCAAATTTAGCCTAGTTTTCAGTATCTTCAATATCTACACAGTTCAGTGCAGATTTATTTAGATTTTTGACAAAGGTTTTGGTTGGAATTTTTATAAAGAATTTCTCCTGAGCAGAAAATTGACTTCATGTAGATTTTTCACTCTATTACACATATTAAACTCTACTGATTTGGGTGATGGAAAAAGGCAGAAAGAAATGGAGAGGTGTAGGAGAAGAGACCAATAAGGTTATATATTTCAAATTACAAAGAGTCAAAGAACATTATCAACCTTTTATGGACAGAGAAATGGAGAATGCCACTCATGTCTTTGAAAGTGAAAGGTGGGGCTGCCAGTGAACGTCAAATTAATTTTTCTACAGATGGAAGTGACTGGTTCTAATGAGATAGGATGATGGCATGAATGCGGCTATGACCCTGAGTAATCCAGTTAAGTAGAACCAGATTTCTACACACACATACACACACGGACTACAGAGCAGAATCTAGAGTTAGATAGACTTTAGCTCACATCTTAGCTCCTTCACTGACAACTTATGTGACCTTGGGCAGATCACTTAACCTCAGTAAGTTTTCACCCTCATCATCTTCCTTGGGAAGATAAGAATAGACTTTCCAAGGTTGGTGTGAAGTAAGGCAGTGCTCATGAAGTGCTCATTTTAGGGGATGGCAGCAAGTACAAGCTCAATATTTATTGTATTATTTTTCTAGGTCTGCTCTACAGAGTACCACAACCAATTGTCTCAGGTGGACTGAAATGTATTGTCTCACAGTTCTGGAGGGTGGAGTCTGAAATCAGTGTCAGAAGGGCCATGCTCCCTCCGCAGCCTGTAGGGCCAGCATCCTGCCTTGCCTCTCCAGCTTCTGGTAGCCCCAGACATTTCTTGGCTCATGGCACCATGTCTCCAATCTTTACACAGCATCCCCTACACTGCTTCACATAGTCTTTCCTCTGTGCTTGTCTGTCTCTACATCCAAATTCACCCTTTATAAAGGACACCAGTCACATTGGAGTAAGGCCTGACCTAATGACCTCATTTTTGACTTATCACTTTAAAGAACCTAGGTCCAAATAAGGTCACATTTTGAGGTATCGGGGGTTAGGACTTCAACTTATTCCTTTTTAAGGGGCGTTGAGGACACAACTCACCCAATAACGAGATATTTTACAAGAGATAGGTTAGTACAGTATATAAAGTATTTTAAAACTGTAGCATCTCCACTAGTGATTTGTTTTTTTTTTTTTTCATTTTAAGAGAAACTACTCAGTGTTTTCAATGTAATGTAGGTACTTAATGTTTACTTTCTGCTCTTAGATGAATCCAGAATGGCTGGATATTGACTTCTTTGTCATCTTGTGTTTTCCTGGTCTTGAAGCATGGAAAATTCCCATAGACTTTTGCTTCTAGGCCTGTGAAAATGTATACCACTGAAAAAGCACATATATTCTTACCCTAAACTGTCAATCATATAACAACCTCAATTACACTCATCACAAATGGAAGAAATGGCTGTTCAATAAAATGTAAATGAGTATAAATTAGACTCTTCTAATCAAAATGAATTCCTTTCAGCTGCTTTTTTTCTTTTCCTTCTTAAATGTCTTTAATTGGTAAAATGGGATTCTGTTCTTTATGTTGTCCAGTTTTCTTTTCCATAACCTTGATGCTAACCTTACTTTTATATTGCAAGATAATACCCAAACACCACCCATTCATTTCTACTTCTTCCTATGCTTTACAAAATGACGTATATTAATGCCCAAGCCAGAACATACTATGATAGGTTGATCTCTTAACACTGCAATCATGGGTCCCTCAAAAAGGCTTTAAATTAGTTAACATAAGAAATAAAAATAGGACTGGATACAGAATGCAGGCCAGCAGGGCGCAGAGCACTTTTATTTTTCAGTGCTGTATCGATCCACATTCATTCAAATGCACTTACTGACCTCCTGTGAGAGAAACATGTGGCAGAGAAGAGTCATGTCCTCATGTGATAGGAGAAAGTAAAAGAAAAGAGGAATGGGTTAAGTATTTTATAATTCAACAAGATGAAATTTCAAGCACTTAATTTTTACCATCTAAAAGTACTGAGAAAATGTAACTTCTGATTGCCAAAAGAACAGCCCAAGTGCAGAGCTACTTCTTTTTATACTATAGAATTGATCATAAAAAGTATAATTTTAAAGCAAGCCTTCATAAAACACATATTTTTCCCTTTGGGAAAATTAAATAATTCAGAGGTAATTTGTTCCATTTCTCATTTTTAAGCGTAGTTTGTCCTTACCTCAATTTTCTAAGAAGTTAGTGATGTGAAAATAAATAATTACACACACTAGGGATACACTTCTTTCAGATTTGACTTAATTAGGTCCTGCAGTCCCTGTTAAATAGGCAACAGTAACAAATTAAGGCCACAAGGCGGCAGTATAAACAACAGGTTATTGAAAGGTATTTTAATCAGCATCTTTTCTATCTATCTAATCCAACTCAAATGGTTTTAAAGAAAACTGGAAACGTTTTGGACTATCCTGCAGAATAGAGATGAGGAAAGAGTACATAAGTGGGACAAAGCAGCTATAATCATATCAAAAGCACAGCCCATTTCCCAAACATAGGAAGCCACAGTAAAGACCTGTATTATTCACTGTGATGAATCAGTTACTTGAAAAATGTAACATAAATTCATAAGCATCTTATTGGATGGGCTAAAGGAAACCTTTTTATATACTATGGATTCATTAGTCTTTTTTATTTTGAAATACATGGCACCACTGAATTTATAGTTGAATCTCAAGACAGAAAATTTAAAAACTATGAGTTCGCGAGGTATGGGCATAATGTAAACATGTTCAGTCATCAAATCTGTGTAATCTAACTGCTTCAGTCAGCAAAGCAAGGCAACTCATGCTGACAGCTTAGAAAAGTGACCAGATTAAGAAATCTGAGGCTGATGAGCGGCTTTGCATGACAAAATCCACTGCCAAAGTAGCACTAATTAATTAAACAAATTAGCAATATATTCTCTTTAATGCACTGGTGTTTATAGTTCCTTCTATGAAATTTTCTTCTATTTAGCAGTTATCAGCCAATACCAAAATAATTACTCTTTCTGTGTACTTGTTGGAGAGCTTGAGAAGAGAAGCGGTTTATATAAAAATGTGAAATGTGTCAATTACCGAAAAAGGCCTACTATAATTTGAGAGTGTCCTGATTTTAGTTTACTGCTAAGTGGAAGAGCTAAAAAATGATCTAGGGCATAATGCATTATATTATGTGCCCCTCTAAATAGACTGCAACAACAGGACAAATGAAAAGTTTGTGATATGTCAAAAATTTTAAATTAATCATTTCTTTCTATTGCTGAAGGCAGGTATGAATGGAATACACACACTTTAAAGTGAGCCAAAGCAAGTCCAGGAAGAAAGAAAACAGGTTATATCAGTGCCTTCTCTGAGCATTTTCAAATTGTAGGGTTTTGTTCTTTATGTTCTTTATGGGGTTTTTTTTGTGCTTAATTCTTATTACGCTGCACTGACATACACAGTTCAGGCCACAATTAAATTGAAAGCTCCTTGGGTTCAGTAGCATAACCTCTTATTTTTAAGTCCTTCACAGTCATAATAAAGGGTTAACATTTAAGTTCTTATTAGATGCCAGGCATTGTGTTAGATACATATCATTTCACATAGACCTCACCTCCCTCCATGAATGCGATTAGTACTAGTGTTCTCTCCTCTAATAAAGAGGAAACAAAAGCATAAATTAATTTGCCAAGATTTCATAACTCCTGAGTAGCGGAGCCCAGTTTTGAATCCAAGAATACATTTGGTCAATGCCACTGGCTTGGCTTGTGGAACAGAGGTAGGAGCATGGTAATGAACAGGCATCTTGCCCAGGGTCTACTTAGCTCCAAAGGTGACTGGCTTTATGGTTCTGAGGCAGTGATGGCAAATCTTGTAGAGCTTTCAACGCTACAAACAGGCTGCTGCAGCACATATGCCATAGGTTTGCCACTGGTGCTCAGGGCCAATTATTTAGGCATTCTGTGTCTGAATATAGTTGTTACTACGGCACCCAGAAACTCATAAAGTAGAAATTCAAAAACTATTACTAAGATCCTTCCAGTTTCTCTCAGGTACCTCCAATCTGCACAAATAAATACTTTTGAGAAATACATAGCTTTTCTAATATACTATTAAATTAACTGACATTTCATAGAACTGAATTAAGGTGCATATTTGATTTTCAGTAATAGTCTTCAATTGCTTCTGCTAAGGTTATGGTATGCTGTGACTATTAGCATTTCAGGTGATAGTAGTTAAATTGCTGCCATTTTCTTCAATAAATTTATTGAAATATCTATTTGTCAAATGGAGTTGAAAATTGAAATTAATAGTACAGTTTTCTTGAGAAAATGACCATTTAGAATATGGAAATTTAACATTATTATACCTATTGAAGATTGCCACAATTTGCCTCCAGCTTCATTTTACTTATTCTGTGCCATTGATTTCATGTACCAAATCTCCATAAGTATAGGGAGTACAAAGAGATCTGTAATTTGAACTGAAAAGAGGTTCTTGTCATTTTTGGATGACTCATTTAAACAAAAGAAATCAGTGAAGAACAACATTCTCTTCCATAAGCATTCTGGACAATTCAGCCTCCATATTTACAGAAATTATTTCATCCATTGACCAGTAGCATGGAGGGCAATGGAATATAGAAAGAACTCTGAAGTCAATGTTAAGAAACACTGATTTCAATCCAAACCACTTCAGCCCACCTCAGCCTGTGGGAAAAAAAGAGGATTTATGTTCATGCACTTTAAAATCTTAAGAATCAGTGGAGTGAAGAGGCAAAGATACTAATTCTAAGTGAGATCCCTAAAGTTTAATAAGCTGCTACATGAAGAATCAGAACAATGCCTAATTACTTGTATGTGCTTCATTATAGCTTATACATTATGTGAAGTTAAAAAACAATCGTTGACAAAAATCTTTCAATCTAAGACAAATTTTCTCTAATAGAAGGTCATAAGAGGGAAAAAAAGAGATACTGTTTCATCATTCTTTTTTTTCTCCCTATTAGGGATAAAATTAAGCCTACTCCATTTCATGCAAGTACAGAAGCCTACTCTATTTCACGCAAGTACATAAACAAAATAAATAATGATATCATTGAATTATCATGGAGGCATTAAACACACCTCTTTCCATCTTCCACTTTGAGACATTTAAGAAAGTGGGAATTCCAGTCTCTACTATCAAGTTAATCCATTCTTCAACTCCTTTTCTCTTCTCAGCTACATCCTTCCTTCCTCCTACAGAATCAGCCTTGAGAAGCCATAATAGTGGACAGAGCAGAGGACAAACACAAGTGTCTCTGGGCACTGGACTATTACCTTTCACAACCTCTGTGGGCCTACTCTGTTCCCTATGAGCCATGATTCATGAGGGTTCTGTGTTCTCTCTCTTAGACACAGTATAGATAGTGATTAAGGAGCCAATTCCACTCCTAATTTCACCCCTTACTACTTGTATGTCTTATTCCCTGGGCTTTAGTTTCCCTTCTTAAAATTGGAATAATAATAGTATATCCTCACTAGATTTTAAGGATTAAATGAAATAGTAATTGTAGAGTGCTTAGGGATGGCATTCAGCACATACAATAAATAGTATCACTGCTGTTACAGCTGCAGGAATAATGAAGAAAGAACACAGAGTCAGATATAATATGGAGAGTTGAGAAGTGTCTGAGCTTTGGGCCCATGTCTAGGCAAAGTCTGGCAGACTGGTGAGCTGGATTTTCATGAGACGTGTCTCCTGGGAAAGAATTCCTCCTAAGAGAACAGAGGCCCAGACATGTAAGCTTTACCCTTGTGAAACTGCCTCAAATGTCAGAGGGAAAGGAGTGATTAATAGTATATCCTGTTATCACTGAAAATGTGCCTGGGCTAGCCTGGCTCCTATATATTTATGTTACTGTCACATTTGTTTTGAAACATGGATGACTGAAAGCAAGGAAGGAAAGAAGGAAAGAAGGAAGGAAGGAAGGAAGGAAGGAAAGAAGGAAGTTAGGGAGGGAGGCACAGAGGGACGAACGGAAGGAAGGCAGCCAGGCAGGCAGACCTAAAGGGCTGGTTACATGTAGGGAATGAAAGTTCTTCCCCCCAAGGACAACAGTGGCTCCCAGTCATGATGCAGTGTGCTCCAGAAGGCAGTCTACTTGTTGCCATCTAAAGGATGTTGCCTTCATGAAGCTTAGATCAACTGATGTCCAGGATGTTTAAGGAAAATTAAAGGACTTATTTGTGAGCACGTTGAACATCTCCCTGGAGCTTCTTAGAAAGAAGTGGAAAGGGTGGAAGGAGTTGAAGATGCCATAATATCGAGGGCAGTTGAGCATGAGTTGTTACTATACTAAGAGTGCTCTTAATGACCTCCATTTAACCAGTTTACAGCCCAAATTGATGACCTCTGTAAAACATACCAGTATATCAATAGTATGCTAAAAGTCTGCAGCTGGGAAACCAATACTGCTGTATACATCTGCCCTTAGCAGCTGAGTATGTTTTCTTACCAAGTGTTCACTGAATTTGTGCTAAAGTCTGTTTATGTCAGTTGTACTTAGTATTTTAAGTTCAGATATTAGCTTCTGTTATATAAACCACTAATAGAGAAACATAATTTTTTTCTGGGAAGATTAAGCTGAAATTTACAGATTTATAAAATTGTGTCATCAAAAAGATAAGCTTTGAGGTTAAATGGAGTAAGGCAATTGTAAAAAAAAAATGGAGAAAATTCATAAAAACCTAGATGTATACTTGATTTTTTTGGAAGTGCCTTCTGACAGTAGCTTCATTTTCACATTGAACTAAATTATCAGCTGTAGAAATTGTATTATGGATGTTGTTTGTACAAGGAAAGCAAAGTGGTTTTCTAGTTAGTGGACCCAATAAGAAGAGACTTGCATGATGAAAAATATTGTTCAATGAATATGCCTTAATTTTTAAAGTTAAAATATAATCTTTAGTATAAATATGTGTTATTTTGAAATGATTCACTATGTTAATGTCTTAGTTATGTTTCTTCTCATAAGTTAAGGAGGAAAGGTTTATTGTAACTCTTAGTTTGTAGAGGTTTCAGTTCATAGTTGGCTTGCTCCAAGGTAGAGTGGCATGGCAGAAGGGCATCACAGAGGAGAAATAGTCCATGGTAAGCAGGCAGGAGACAGCAAATCAGCAAGCAGCAGCAAGTGACAAGGGCAGCCCTCTTTTTATCCTTTATATTCTATCCAGGCTACATGCCCTTTAGAGTAGGCAGCCCTCACACCCAGGATGGGTCTTTCCATTATTCACACCCAGAATTATGCCAAACCACTCAGTGGACCAATTTAATATTCACACACCCTTGATCCCAGCATCACACACTTAATTCCAGCATCACATATTCTAAATCCAGTCACCTCTGAAAAGCCCCATCTATGGCCACATGAGGCTTCATCTAGACATAAGCCATAACAATGAATTTTGAGGTTAACTAACCAATTACCAGTCCTGATCATATCTGAAAAGAAGGCTTGTTTTATAATATTGTGACCCTATTTTCAACTTAACTTATAATAGTTACAACTTTCAGTTTTTATATAACATACAACAATCTTAAATGACATTTATTTTACTCAAAGAACTATAATTGAATATCTGATATCTCAGAAATTTAAATGTTAACTTTGAAAATTGAGTGCAATATTCAGTGGCCAGGTTTGTTCAAAACTCTCTCCTGCAGCTACAACCTTCTGGATTTTTTTGCAAACAGAGGCACACTTGACATCTACATACTGATTACAATTTCGGGGACATCATGAAGACACTTGGTCCCCAAATATATACCACACCAGCCTGCAGATGTCTACAGTGCTGCAGAGTGTGATAATACTTCCTTTGAAGCTTTCTGAAAGCAGCTTTTCACATCAGAACTGAGAGCCAGAGGACACCCTGACCATTTTGGGAGAGAAGAAAGGAGAGGATGAAGAAAAAAGTCTTAATTATATACTTGAAGAATGTCTATTATGTATCCTAAGCTTCCTAATCTTCTATGATGCTTGATAAAATCAAGTATTTTTCCAAATGTTGAACTACCATGGACCAACTATTAGCACCTTACAGAATCACTGTACTGAAGAACACTAAAAAGTGAAATGTCTGATTTTGAGTCAAATTTTTCTTATAGCTAAGTGGAATAATGATATATACCAAACATCTTAGTTACATATACTGAAGATTATATAAATACAATTGTCTATGAGCCTTTCCATGAATATTAAGTTTCACATTCCTGCAGGAGTTGTTTTTTCTCATCAGAAATAAACTGCTAAGGTCTGCGCATGCCCTACCAAGGTTCCAAGGTGCGGGGAACAAACCGAATCAGCCCGCTGCAGATAGGCAGGTGGGCACAGCCCTACCGAGGTCTCGAGTTGCTCAGAACATGCCGAATCAGCCTGCCTCCTGGCAACAATCCACTGGACCCCTGCCCCTGCTCCTCTGTACAGCCACCTGGTTCCACACTACAAAGACGCAGAGGACACCAGACCACCAGACCAAGGTACTGAGTCCTGCTGCTCCCGACCCAGAGGTAGGGGCTTCTGAGCCACCGTCCCACTGCTCCTGCTCCAGAGGAAGGGGTTTCCCGGCCACCATCCCTCACACTGCTCCCAGCCCAGAGGAAAGGGCTTTTGGGCCACCTTCTGTCCTTCAGCTCCTGGCCCAGAGGAAGGGGTTTCCAGGCCACCAGCCCTCCCACTGCTCCCAGCCCAGAGGGAGGGGCTTCTGAGCTGCCATCCCACTGCTTTTGGACCAGAGGAAGGGGCTTCCCGGCCACCATCCCTCCCACTGCTCCCAGCCCACAGGAAAGGGCTTTTGAGCCACCATCCCTACCGCTGCTCCCGGCCCATCCCACCTCTCCCAGCTCAGAGGAGGTAATCCGTGCAGGCGCTAACAGCCCCCGCCCCAGTTGAAATGAGAAAACATGTAAATAAGTCTCAAAACCAGACTTCCAGATCACCTGCAGTAACCCCAAAGGGAAATGAGATGGAACACTCTGATACTCAACCACTGGCAACAAAAGGGGTTCTGGAAAAAATGAAATCAGAAATAATTACTCAGATAACAGGAGAAATTGTGCCCCTAGTACAAGACACGATTAACAAATCTAGAGAGGAGCTTAGGAACATGATGGAATTCCAACATAGGAAACAAATGGAATCCATAAAACAGATGCAAATAGATTTCCAGGACAT
>NW_004624844.1:29529-41129 GCF_000247695.1 Heterocephalus glaber | reverse complement strand
AAAGGAAGGGAAAGGAAAAATGATGAGAAATGGAAAAAATGGAAATAAAGTCTTTGTAAATAGGAAAGGGTGGAGGGGGTGAAGGGGGGGCTAGGAATGGGGAAAAAATAAGAACCAAGATGCATTATGTAACGGTACAATTCCCAATGAGAAATGTAATTGTCTTGTATACCTACAATGTACCAATAAAAGAATTTAATATAAAAAAAAGAAATAAACTGCCAGATGGGTAGGAAAAGGCTGCTGTCTCTAGAATTATTCTGTTAAGAAACAAACATTCTGTGTGCCTATTGCATTAAAACAATGATTCTCCTCTGTTCTTCTGGAATTTAAAAGACTGAAGAAACTTCTCCATTGCATTTTAATTTTTATGTATTATATTATTGTTTTTGCCTAACATTTTGAGTTACCACAAAAACAACATTCCTTCAGAGAAGTCATTATTAAGTTAATGTTTTTCACCTCCTTTGTCAAAGTCTGCACTTTAAAAGCTGACCAGTTATGTGAAACTAGTCAGCCAAAGGACAAATTAGAAACCTAATTTCCAGTAAATGAAGCATGAGAAGTCACAGGGCACCACCACCACCACCACACACCAACTCTTGTGCAGTAGTTTTCTCATCTCTTCTAAGTGTTGTGAGAAACTTCATTCTGAAGTGCTAATAAGGAAGCAACCCAGGTCCAAATCAATAAATACAACATTTACTCCTACCTTCACCTCTTGATATGCTTCTAAAACAAGGAGTTCAATAATTTCATTCATACCCAGACTGAGCCTTTGAGAATGCATTATTGATGCTTCCATAATTGAACCTGGCTCCAAGGCCAGCACAAACAAGAAACTCATGGATCCAATCTACCTGACTCTTCAAACAGAGTTTGTTTCTGCTATGTCATAAAGGAGTACATTGTTTGTTAACCACCTTGGAACTTCAGTAGGGGACATATTTGGAGGACACAGTATCTTCATGGGACCTCTGAAATTTTACTGTGCATTTTGATGTCAATGGGTAAATCTAGTTCTATTTGCAAAAGAACATCCAAGATTCCAGAGGTCGCCAGGCCCAGCGCTGCAGGTGTGGATGCGGACATCGCTGGGACAGCCCCTCCCGGTGCTCCGCAGCTGCACCTACCCAGCCAACCCTCCGCTCTCCGCCCACCCTGCCGGTGCAGACCGGGTTTCCAGTGTCTCTTCCTCCCAGTCCAGAACGAGCCGTGTTGGGTTTATGTCTTTACTTGATGAAAACGAGCTGTTGTGCAGCCATTGGTGCCTGTATTGGGGAAACATAGCATTCAAGCAAGAAGCTTAGAGCCTCAGTGGTGAAAATTTTTTCATGTCAGAGACCGAGACCTTTTGCAGTCATTTACGTCATCCTTTCTTCTCCAGACAGAAGATACCAAAAAGTTGCAATCAAAGATCTCTTCATCTTATTGATAAGTCACTAATAAGCCAAAATGTCTGTCAACATCAACTGCAGTGTTTCAGACCAGTTCGATCACTACAAGATGCCCCATCTGATTGCCAAGGTTGAGGGCAAAGGAAATAGAATCAAGACAGTTATTGTCAACATGGTTGACATTGCAAAGGCACTTAATCGGCCTCCAACGTATCCCACTGAATACTTTGGTTGTGAGCTGGGAGCACAGACCCAGTTTGATGTAAAGAATGACCGTTACATTGTCAATGGATCTCATGAGGTGAATAAGTTGCAAGAGATGTTGGATGGATTCATTAAAAAATTTGTTCTCTGTCCTGAGTGTGAGAACCCTGAAACAGATCTGCATGTGAATCTGAAGAAGCAAACAACAGGTAATTCTTGTAAAGCCTGTGGCTATCAAGGCATGCTTGACACACATCATAAACTCTGCATATTCATTCTCAAAAACCCACCTGAGAATAGTGACAGTGGTACAGGAAAGGAAGAAAAGGAAAAGAAAAATAGAAGGGGCAAAGAAAAGGAAAATGGATCTGTATCCAGCAGTGAGTCATTGCTCCCCCCCCAAATGAAATCAGTCCTCCCTCACATGCTGTGGAAGAGGAAGAAGATGAACACTGTGGGGAGGATACAACTGAGGAAGCTCAGAGGAGCAGAATGGATGAAATCAGCGACCATGGAAAAGTCCTGACACTCAGGGATGATTTGGAAAGAACTGTAGAAGAGCGTGTGAATATCCTCTTTGATTTTCTTAAGAAAAAGAAAGAAGAGGGCATTATTGACTCATCTGACAAAGAAATTGTTGCTGAAGCAGAAAGACTAGATATAAAAGCCATGGGCCTTCTTGTTCTGACTGAAATTCTTCTTATTGAGATTAGAGAACAAATTAAGAAATATAGGTGCCATTTCCTCCGATTCTGTCACAACAACAAAAACACTCGGCAGTGTCTTCTTCATGGTCTGGAGTGTGAGGTGGCAATGCATCAAGCTCAGCTCCTGTCCAAGATCCCGCAAATCTTGAAGGAGATGTACGACGCAGACCTTTTGGAAGAGGAGGTCATCATCAGCTGGTCGGAAAAGGCCTCTAAGAGCATGTTTCAAAAGAACTTGCCAAAGACATTTGTCTCAAAGCAGAACCATTTATAAAATGGTTGAAGGAGGCAGAGGAATAACCTTCTGGTGGTTAAGAAGATGATGAAAATGAGAACATTGAGGTGGTTTATTCGAAGACTGCCAGTGTGCCGAAAGTTAAAACTGTGAAGTCTGACAAGAAGGATGACTACATTGACATCGATGCCATTTAAAAAGAAGGATGTGACCTAGCTAACAGTGTAATGCTGCAAACTGTTCTTCATTATCAGCCAGAAGTGCAACATGTATGTGCAGAAGCTAAAATGGCTTAACATCATGCTACACTTTATATAAAAACCTATTGCTGTGTGTGGTCTGCAATTAAGCCCAGTGAGACATCTAGGGAGTCCATACACAACAGTGAGCAGATGTAGTTTGCTTATTTACAGCATGTTTCTTTTGGAAAAACTAGTGGTGGACATATTTGGATCACATTTATACAGTTAAAAAAATAAAGATTTGATTTTGGTCAAAAAAAAGAACATCCAAGAGAATGTAGTTGCAGGAAAGTTTGTAGAACAAACCTGGGCACTAAATATTGTACTAAGTCTTCAAAGTTAACACTTTAATTTCCAAGATAATAGGTATTCAACTACAGTTCAAGTAAAATAAATGCTATTTATCATATAAATATTCTAAGAATCCACAAATAAACTTTGTTCATTCTATTATTGCTTTCCAAACAGTGTAGATTGAAAGCAAATCCCTCTCTGTCTTTATATTTCCAGACCAAAAATCCAGGCTTTTTGGGGGTTGGGGGCAAACAACCTGTGCAGTCACAATGGACCCATGCCTAGAAGGGTCTTGTGCATGATTCAAAGCTCTAATATCACAAGCTCCAAAGTTTTTAGTAAGTTTTGAACAAAGGGCCCAGCATTTTCATTTTTCACTGAGCTATACAATCCTGCCTAAGAGTCTGAATTGTCTAAGTCTCCTGTGGGGGTCCATCTTCTCTTTGCTATCTGTGGTTCTGGGATTAAGACATGAATTAATGCTGCAAGTCAAAAGGCAAAGCCAACCTGAGAGGCACAGAGAACAACTGTGGAAGCCTCTGTTGCTACAAGTGTTCAGACAGCAAGAGTTGCCTATTGAAATGAAAGGCTCTGGAACTTTCTTAAGGTCTTCTCAAGTCCCATCACTTTTTCCTTGCTCACAACTAACCAGAGTTTCCAGAAGCCCCAAGCTTTGTGTATTACCTGTACTTAAAAGTGTTTGTGCTTTGGCTTGCAAATTTTCACTTTGATTAACTCAGAGAAGGCAGCAAAATAGGTTTGTCTGCTAACCTCATTCAGAGCCCCACATACACATGTTCAACTTTTGGCTGAAATGAGTCTGATTCAGATGTTTTGCACAGCATTCTTTAAAGTGGTCTACAATACTCATCGTACAATCTAAAGTAACCAATAACCTCAGTAGCTCTATTACATCAGAAAATACATAAGAATGACAGTATGAGCAATATACTCTGCTTCAGGAAAGATAAGCAATTCACTAGAGATGTGGAATGCTGTTTCCTAAAGCAATTTCAATTCTTGATGTAGTTATAGGAAAAAGCTATTAGTCATAGCACAGAATGAATCAAGTCCAGAAGAATATTCTGCAAAGGCTAAATCTTCCTGTCAAACTCACAGGCAAGCTACAAATAAAAAAGAAAATGAAAGCTCGTCTTCTCTTTAAGACAGAGGATATTTTTTCTGTGAACTCCTTATGTACAAACTATGTATTTATACCATTTACACAACAGGGAAACACATCCACTAACTCGATTCACTGACTCCAAAATCCTGTTATGTATTAGTAAGGTTCTTCATTATGGTTAATGATTTTCCCCATTTTGAGAGAATCACTTTTCCTGGTTGGCAGGTTACAAACTATTTTGTCTTTCTGAATACTGCCATTTGTCCTATGTATTTTCAGTGAATCATTCCTCCTCATCCAAAATTCCTTTGACCTTAAAGTTAGGGGCATTTATCTCAATATCATGAGTCTACAGGAATCCTCCAGTCCTACCCCATGCCAGAAGGACAGGGTGGATCAATGCCACATTCGGGTCAAGACTGAATGCAGACAGAGATTACCAGCACATCCTAGTTGGTTAAATAAATAATACTTTCTTTGAGAATTGCCAGCTGTCTCATCGGGTCTTGAATTCATATCCCAATAGCTCCCATCAGCTGATTCCAAACTTTTAAGAAATAAGGAAGAAAAGAAGGGAAGAGACAGATTCGACATTTTCATCCAACTTAAAATATACACCACTACAGCTTCAGCTTCCTTTAAAACAACAAATAAACATAATGTACAAAATGGATCCACTAACTGGTCCACTGACACCAAAATCCTAATCCTTATTATGCACTGGGATGGCTCTTCATTGTGGTTAATCATTTTCCTCATTTTGAGAGAGAAACACTTTTTCTGGTTGGCAAATTGCAAACTGTTTTGTCTCTCTGAATAGTGCCATTTGTCATGCATATTTTCAGTGAGTCATTGCTCCTCATCCAAAATTCCTTTGACCTGAAAAGGGCATTTATCTCAATATTATGAGTCTACAGGAATCCTCCAGTCCTACCCTGTGCCAGAAGGAAGTGGATCAATCCCACTTTCTGATCAAGAATAAATGTAACCAGGGATTACCAGCACATCCTTGTTGGTTAAATAAATAAGCAGGCAAAACTTTCTTTGAGAATTCCCAGCTAACCACTTCATTGGGGCTTGAAACTTTATTCATGTTCCAATATTTCCCATCAGCTGATTCCAGTCCTTCATGAAGCAAGAGGAAGAAGAAGGGGAGAGAGAACAAACTGACACTTTCATCCAACCTAAAATACACACAAAAAAGTTTCAATTTGCTTTAACAACAAACAGATAATATGCAAAACACACATTCTTTCTCTTTTAGTGATCTCCATTCCAGCATCAAAGGGGTTAAAGGTTAACCTAGTATGATTAGTAATCATGTACCCTTCTCAGAAGGAAATAAAAATTAGTTCCATCAGTTTACTGCTTTGTCAAAGAAAAGTATTTGCATATTGAATCTGCATCTGAGACTGTGATTCATCCTACAACGTCACAGTAATGACACTTAGTTTTGGAATAAAGATGTTGATCTATAGCAGAACTTAGGATTTTTACTTTGAAAATTTATAACAGTAAGGATGAGGTGTAGCTTGGAGGAAGAGCATATGCGCAAGGCCCTAGGTCCAATTCCCAGCAGGAAGAAAGACTGGGGGCAGGGAGGGAAGGAAGGAAGAAAATTTATGGAGGTAATATTTTAGAGTTACACACTGCTTGGGAGGATAGTTTGGAAAACACATTCAAAATATACATATTTTGTATTTGGGAATGAAAATATATATATATTATATATATACATGTACTGTTTTCATATGCAATCTGTGAAGTCCCATCAGACATCTGGGCTGATAAGCATGGTTCCTTTTCAAATTGATATGACGACACCAGTTTGAAAATGCTGCACAACATCCATTAAAGGACGAGCATCACCTTCTTCCTGTTTCTTAGGTTTCTTTTCTAACTGTGATGGTGTTGAGGTGGAGGAAACAAGACATTTGGGTCACCATAACGAATCTCTTTCTCAGTTCCAGACTGTACAGGAAACCCTAATTAAATTTCTAACTGTTCTCCAAATAACACATTTATACTTACTGTAAAACTCATTTAAAATAAAGCTTTGGGAAAATATGTGGTACCCCCTTAGTGGGTTCCCAATTATAAGAAACTAAACTTTGCTTTTTTCATATCTAAAATAACATACCTAACACAATCATCATACACATAGAAGAAAAAAGCAGAACCAAAAAAACCTAAAGATCAATCTTATTATCAATTTAAGTGCTAACTGAACCTAGCAATATATCAAAAATCATACTACTTCCAAATAGGATTTGTGAAACTTGGGTGGAGTGTCAACTTGATTTGCTCTGGGATCCACCTGAAGGACTGGGGGAGCACACTTCTGGGTGTGTCTTGGGAGGTTATGGGGGTATGGCTTTTGGGCCTGTATCTGACCCCTCACCTCCTTCTCCTTGGCTCTCTTCTCCTGCTATGCTTCCCAGCTACCATACACTAAGAAGCTTTGTACTACCACACCCTTCCACCATGATGTTTCTGTTTCCAGCCCAGCTGATCATGGACTGAATCTCCTTAAAATGTGACCTAAATTAAACCTCTGCTCCTTTAAATTATATCAAGTTGTATCTTGCAGTGGGAAAACTGATGAAAAAAGGATTCGTCTCAGCAATAAAAGGACTACAAACCCCAAATTTTGAATTTTCCAAATAGTATATAAATTAATAAGGAGGTAGGTGAAAATTTTGTAAAATTGAGATGCTGGTTAAGGGCAGAAAAAGATACCAGGGTGTCTGCTGGCTTTAACTCTGTCAACATGTGTGCACCAAAGCACATGAATCAAAATGTAGTATTTAGACAAATGATAAAAAAAGAGCTACACATTACTTAGGAGGATATTTGCCTACATCCTGATCCCTTCTCCTATAGGAAGAATATATATAAGCTTCTAGATCTCACTGGGATTTGCAGTGTTCATTTTTATTCACGTGATGCCCTTGTGCACATAATAAATGTGTATACATTTTTCCTGTTGACCTATCTGCTGTCAGTTTATTTCATGCAATTGATTATCAGCCCTCAGAGGAAGGGACAGTTTTTCCTCCCCTACACAGACAAGGAAGCATTTGGGAAACTCACAATACACCACTGACTTACTATTCATGGTGACACTCCTCAACCAGGATTTCTGTACAAATGAAAGAAAGATACACATGTAGCTAAATAGGACCACCACTGTCCTCTAGACCTCTGTCCACAGGCCACCAACACCTGCATGGTAAAGAACTCATGGGACATCAGAGTTTAAAGACACAGATTCACCTTTCAGCTCACTGGTCTTCTAATTGTGTGACTTGGAGCAAATAACTTTAAATATCGAAACTTAAAAAAAAATTAACTGTAAAATGAAAGTTTGAAGAAAATACTTTTAGGTCCTCTTGCTTTCTACAATTTTCATATACTGTATTCCGAGCAGATGATTCATAGTAATTTTTTTTTTTTTTTGGTACAGGGGATCGAACTTGGGTCCTTGCGCTTGCGAGGCAGGCGGCAGAACCACTAAGCTAAATCCCCGGCCCTTCATAGCAATTTTCCATGAGGATTTACAAAACAAGACTCCTGGGTGGCCTTTAACCAGCTCAATATGTATCACATATGAAGAACTGACTTCACTGTTACTATCTTCCAATAGAATCACATTTCCTACTGATGGGTTACTGCAATCATTCTGCCATATAGAATATAATTTCTTTTTTTTTTCCGGTACTGGGGATCAAACTCAGGACATTGCACTTGTGAGGCAGGTGCAGTACCACTGAGCTAAATCCCCGGGCCTAAAATATCATTTCTACAGTTAAATCTGTGGGTTTTTCTTTGAGTGCTGCACTCTTAAAGTAGTGCATAGTTAATGCACTGTTTACGAAACAAAGCAAGGAAGAAGGAAAGAACAATGACTTCTCAGTTCCACTATTACTGTCCCACTAAAACAAGACAGATTGCAATTACTTCATCTATAAACAAATAGAGAAAAATTAAACAATTGTCTGCCCTACCTTATAAGAAACCATGAGTTAACTTATAATTGAATGATAAAGTCTTCACAAATGTAAATTGTGATGATTGACATTTCCAACATTTTCTAAGAGAATAAATACAACACACTGCACACTTGGATGTATTCTCCCCTATTCCAGTGGACGGTTTCTAAACACAGCACCTGACCCACGATTCTGCCCGCCAAATGAGGTCTCAGCCGTTAGTGTCCATATGAATTTAGTAGAAGCATTTTACATCCTTGAACCATGAAGGGCATAGAGTATTTTTCCAAGGTTTCTTCCTAGGAATAATTGTGAAGGATTGTCTTCCAGGTAAATGGCTGTGACCTTGGACTTCCAGAACAAATAGAGCTGTGTTTTGTACACTGGTCCTGGTGAAGATGTAATTTCAAGAAAGAAAATGACTTATGACTCTGTGCAAGACTGGAGGGAGACTAATAACCCTTACTTGATCCAATGATCTGTGCATAATCTGCCCCTTGGCAACAATATTAAAACAAGGAAGTAAGAAGCAGTTTGGCTTCTTATTTGTTTTACTTAAGAAATCTATGCTGCAGACCAGAAGTTTGCCATATTTGCACAGTTTTATTATTTTTGACTGGATGGCTTGTTACATTATAAATCAATGGAAATAGCCAAGGCAACAAGCTACAAGCATCAGGATCAAATTTTAATACAATGGGCAGTCTAGATCTACAGAAAAATCTGTTTTCAATTTCCAAGAGTCAATAATTGTTACCCTGTTTCAGAGATTAAAAGAATAAGAGCCATCCTGTCCTCTCTTCCTCCTGATGGTGTCACATCAGACTGCTAAGAGGAGGTTTCACATAAGCTCAAGTCAAAAACTGAAAAGGACCAATGGACACAGTTTCATCCAGGGACTGTGGCTCTCTGTCTTCGTGACAGGGAGAATAACTGAAGCTTATTGTGAGGCCGCTTTCTGGGGTTGGAAATACAAAGGGAAACAAAATACCTATAACAAATCTCACTTCCACTAAACCATGAGGACCATTGAGAAATAATGACAAAATTGATGTCAGTATTAAAAGCTTGGCAAAATAAAGGAAAAATTTTTTAAGAGAGAGAAAGAAAATAGATACAGATAGGATTCTGCAAACTAAATACACACACACCAAATAATCAAGCAGTGAAGACAGAGCTAAAACTTGCCAGATATTCTGGTGCTACTCAGTGCCATTAAACGCAGGGTGGCATCTTTGAAGAGAAGGCATTGATTTCACACAGTCACTTATTAAACGCTATAGACAGCAATTCTTTGAAAACAGTACACATGTTTTACAGAAGGATAAAGATACGGTCCTGCCTTCTGATGGTGTCAATTTATTCTCATGAGGAGTAATTTTAAATTCTCCCCAGTGAGAGAGTTTCATTATTACATTTTGTTTTATATAAGCCCCCTTCAAGAACTGTGCCCAGTAGACCTTCAAAGCATCTCTGGGCAGCTCTAACTTATATAACCTCATTTTTCAAAACTGTTCATTACTCCCTGCCCTCTTAGCACACTCTCACTCCAGGTCAGGCCCTCCCCGGGGGACCATGCTGCCTGCTTCAGTAATACAGTAGTGTCTACCTTTGAGACTTCTCATTTCTAAATGGAGTGTGCAGAATATGAGAAGGGGCTGGGGAAGCCTCCTTTGTTGACTGGCAGTGAGATCAGAATCTGCCAGGAAAACAGCCTACAATCGTATCTAGTCAGGATATTATTCAAGGCACATGTCGGAGACAGAAAAGGAAATAATGGAAAATGACAAAAGGGAATGGTTTCCTTTCTACCTCCAACACACAAAAAGGAAAATATCCAAACGCACTATTAAATTTTTACTTCAATGTAACACAAATAGATATTAAGAAACACAATAATTTTTTTTTTAGTACTGGGGATCGAACTCAGGACCTTGTGTTTTGAGGCAGGTGGCACAACCACTGAGCTAAATCCCCAGCCCAAGACAATAATTTTATTTTTATTTTTATTTTTTTATTGTTTTCGATGACACTTTTTCTGGGGCTATTTTATTGTTTTATTTTTTGGGAGTCTTTTTTCTGGTTAATTTTTTGGATACATTTTAGGTATACAATACAATGACATTCATCATTGGAAATTTGCACCTTTACATAATCTCTCTTGGTTCTTATTTTTCCCCCCTTCCCCTGCCCTCCCTTCAACCTCTCCATTCCTCCCTACTTACAAAGATTTTGTTTCCAATTTTTCATTTTCTCATATTAATTCCATTCCTTTCTTTCCTTTCCCCTACCCCTCCCACTTCCCCTTTGACCCTTTTCTTCCTATTTCACATTATCTATTATACCCTCTAGTCCTTATTTACGCATTGTTTCTCACACTAGAGAAATTATTTGCTATTTACACAACTGTGTCCTACTTATTTCACTTAAGAGTATCACCTCAATGTGGATTCATTTAGCTATAAATAGCTCTAATTTCTCATTTTTTATGGCTGAGTAGTACTCCAGTTTATTTTTTTAAAAAACACATTTTCTTTATCCAGTCTCCAGTTGATGGGCAATTGGGTTGCTTCCAACTTTTACTTACTACAAATCATGTTGCTATGTACATGTGTGCACATATATCACTGTGGTATGATTCTTTTAATTCTTTGGGGAAGATCTCCAGCAGGGAATAGCTGGGTCAAATCGGACTTCCAGTCCTAGTTCTCTGAGGAATCTCCATGCTGATTTCCACAGTGCTTGCACCAGTCTACACTCCCACCAGCAGTGTAGCAGGGTTCCTCTTTCCCCACAACCCTGCCAGCATTTGATATTGATTGATTTCATAATAGCAGCCATTCTTTCTGGAGTGAGGTAGAATCTCAGTGTTGTTTTCATTTGCATCTCTCGAATGACTAGTGATGTTGAACATGTTTTCATATGTTTGCTATTTCTACTTCTTTGTCTGAGAAATGTCTGTTCATTTCAGATGCCCATTTTTGGATTGGGTATTTACATTTGGGAGGTCTGATTTTTTTAAAGTTCTTTATATATTCTAGATAGTAGACCTTTGGCTGAAGAACAGCAGGTGAAAAATTGTCCCACATTGTGTGTTGTCTCCACACTGTTGGTGGTTTCTCTTGCTCTGCAGAAGCTTTTTAGTAAGAAGAGATTCCACTTGTTGATTTGGTGCCAGTTCACAAGCAACTGAGGTTTTGTTCATAAAATCTTTTCCTACACCAATGTCTTTAACAGTTCTTCCTAACCTCTGTTCCAGCCAGTATACCATTTCTGTTTTAATATTTAGATCTTTAATCCATTTTGGCTTTAGTGCATGGTGAGAGATACAGGTCTAGTTTTAGTCTTTGGCAAGTTGAAACCCAATTTTTCCAGCACCATTTATTAAAGAGGCTATCTTTCC
>NW_004624843.1:6167305-6180101 GCF_000247695.1 Heterocephalus glaber | reverse complement strand
GATGAAGGAGTGAAGGGAGGGGAAGGGGAAAGGAAAAGAGGGAAAGGAAAAACTATGAGAAAAGAAAAAAAAAATGGAAATGAAATCTATGTAAATAGGGAAGGGCAGAGGGGGTGAAGGGTGCACAGGTAATGGGGAAAAATAATAAGAACCATGATATATCATGTGCAGGTACAAACACCCAATGATGAATGTAAACAAATTGTATACCTAAAATGTACCAATAAAAAAACAAAAAAAATACTTTCAGAATAAGTAAAATTTGATCTTTAAACAGCACAGATTAAAGGACTAACAGCAAAAAATAAAGAGTATTTATACTGGAAGAATTTTTAAAAGCAATATATAATAGGGCTGAGGATTTAGCTCAGTGGTTCTCGCGCCTGCCCCCAAGCACAAGATCCTGAGTTTGATCCCCCATACCAAAATATAAATATAAATAAATAAAAATGTGTGTGTGTGTGTGTGTGTGTGATATTTCTGTAGCTCAGGTCTGGGAAAGAATACAGAAAAGAAAACACAAAAAACAATAAATTAAGGTTAACCAATTTGAATACAGAAAAGTGAAACGCTATAAGACAAATCAAAGAAATCAATGAAAATTTGTTTGTAATGTGTAGGTAAAGGTTAAGTGCTGAAATTCCTCATATTCAAGAGGCTCATAACTATTATTTATGAAAACAGCCCTGTCAAAATTAAGAAACATGAATATGTAATTCACAAAAGAAGAAATGCAAATGGCCAATGCAGCAATGACAATAGGACTTAAACACTATAGCAACCATACACAGTATTTTTGTCCAGAAAATTAAGAAAACTTTAAATATTGGACAATGTCTGGAGCCAGAGAAGGTAGGGAAAATCTACAACTCTCAAATAAAATTGAAGTTAGGGTGAGGTCGGACAAGATTTCAAATCAGTTTCTCAAAAGTATTAAAGCATGATCTGTGAACACCATTAAACCCAGCACCTCTGTTCCTGGCACTTCAGCCTACTGAGATAAGAACAAGATCATGGAACTACTGGAATGCAAAGAAAACAGTTAAGGATGGTTACTCTAAGTTCTGCTTATAAAAACCAAAAGTAGGAAAAGCTTAAATATCTGTCACTATTGGCTGATTTTAAAAAGTAAGGTGTAGCCAAAGTAAAACTTACAAAGGTAATTAAAAGAACATGTGAAGTGTGAATGTGGCTGCTTATGTGGGCAAGTGAAAAATTCAAGGTAAAGCTCAGTATGTCCAGTCCAGTGGTGGCAAAAAATGGCATCATGCAGCAGCAGACTGTTTTTATTACTGAACTCTCTAAGAAGCTCGCCATCACTGGTCCACCCTATTATTACATTTTAGTTTACTCACATAGATGTGAAAATTTGCATGAGATATACACATATCTGTGTTCTAGTCTCAAAACTTGGAAGGGATAAACAAACATTTTCTAGAGCATTTTCCCATACATGGAAACAAACAACTGACATAAAATATAGTTTTTGTTTTTGTCAGTGTTGTGAAAAAACAGTATGAAAACTATGATCTGGAACTCATATATACTTAAATCAACTTTATATACATTCAAATAAACAAAGGCTGCTTTAAGAAATTTGTGAACCTGAAATTAAATAAAATAGAACAAAAGAATTTATTGAATCAGAAAGACAGATGTGACAAATGTAAGTGATATATCATGGTTCTGTAAAGAATTTTTTTAACTAAGGTGCAAAGTCAGGATATCCTGAATGTGTCAAAGGAGAGAGAACATACCTTAGGCAAGGACCTTCCCTCATGGCAGTTGATTCCACCAAAGGAGACCATGTTGGGCATGACAGGTCTGGGATAGTCGAAAACAAAGTCTGTGTTTAACAACCAAACTGATGGTTGGCTGAAGAGGTCATGTATGGTAACAGGTGTTTGGAGAATTTCAGCAGCAATTTCTAAGGTGTTTTTAAAGAAATAATTGCAAACTAACTGTTCCTCCACATGGAGAAAAAAAGATTCTGTACTTTCTCTTTGAAAGTCATGACATCTGAGCCCCCCGAGAAAAGTCTGGGAACATAAGAAAGACCAGAGGGACACTGGGTTCTTTCTTCAATAAGATTGCAAAATATTACCCTGGCAAAGGTCACAGATGGGAGGGAAAGGTATCTGGCAACAATTAAGCCACACACATCAAAAGGATCCATAAAGACTGCATCAAAAGGAGTCTTTTTTAAATATTTGACTATTTTCTTTGCATTAAACAAACTCCTACAAGGTGAAAAAGTGATGTCAAAAAAATGTTTGGGTGAAGCTGTTGCAAAAGAATACAAACTTTTCTCTGAAGTTTTCCACTGGATGTTAGCAAAAAACTGAAATGATTCATCCAATTCCTCCTGAGTGAAAGAAGTTGGATAACTTTACCGTGAAATTCATTGAGTGTCCCAGTTGCCAGCTGGCCTCTGGCATGACTGTGACCACCTCATTCCCTCTCTGGATGAGTTTTTCCACCACCAAGTGCATGGTGAACCAATGGCTGCCATCCATGGGCACCACCAGCAGCCTGCCTGCCTGGGCAAAGCCAGCTGCCAGCAGCAGACATAGGCACAGAGGGAGGGGAGCGGGCAAATGTGCAGATGCCATGGGGATTGCAGTCCAGAACCACCCGGCTGCTCAGACTCAGCCCATGTAATACAGTGGGCAGAAGAAGTACAGCAAAACCTGCCACCAAGTGGACAGAGATTCATCCACTGATAAATGAAGCAACACTCACTGAGAATGATTTACTCGGGACAATAATGACTAAAGAGGTTCGTTTCCTAACGTTCTTCTTGGCACACATTCCAGACAAAGACAATGCATGATCTTTGTTTGCAGAAGAATCATAAGCTGTCCTGCAGTAATGTGACATTAGAAACAGAGCTATTAAGCAATGGACGCCTACTCAGAGATTTCAGAAAGATTGATAAAAACAAAAAAGCTCATTTGAATTTCCATTACCAGAGATTATGAAACAGTAAAATTTGGATGTTGGGTTCACACTAGCAAGCACTCTTTTCTCAGAATGAAAGTGGCAACCCAGCTCCCAAGGAAACACCACAAGGCCCTTCAGCCCTGACTCCTCGTGGGCATCCACTGTGTTCCCTGAGCTGCCCTCCCACTGAGAGGAGAGGATTCATTGCCTTTAGGATGACTCCATTGGCCACCTCAGCTTCCCTCTTTCATTTCTTTCATTGCCAAACCCTCAGGAGCCTCTGAAGTGCTGATACATGATCAGGGGCACACAAGCCTCAGCAACCCCATGGTCACAGACCTTAATGAAATCCAAATTCAAAGGCTGGAAAGCCAACTTCCTTTCCCTAGTTTTGCACCACTGCAGACAGGGGCTTTCCTTGGACCCACGGTCTACAGAGAGATCTGAGGCCTTCATACCACTGTCCTAGCATTTCCGAGCTGCTTCCAGGATGCCCCTCTGCTATCACCTCACAGGGAACAGTGCTGAGAACTGCACAAGTAGAAGAAGACAGAAGACAAAGAGTCAGACAAGAACAAAAGAGTAGTGGTATAGGGACCAGCGTGCAGACCTTGGCAATAGCTCACTGATGCTGTCACATGTGGGGTCCGTCCAGAGATATCTGCCAAACTCATACAGCAGCTGCATATCTGAGTTGGTTGTGAGAGGAAGCACAGGGCTGAACAGTGTCTAGTTTGTTCCTCCACTGTTATTTGCCCCATCCAGTGATTTTGCCCAGAGGGGAGCACTCCCATTTCTCGGATTTCAGAGAATCCAAGGAATTAGATTCACACACCTTTGCCAACTGCAGACCCTAAAGAGCACAGCTGCCTGGCCAGGTTACACAGCTTGGAATCAGCCTCACCAGAAGCCATTGCCATACTCAGCTAGGAGCCCCCACCTGGTGGATGATTGCAGAGATGTTTCCCCAGATAGTGGAGCCCTGGCAGCTACCACACCTGACATTAGTGTGCAGACAGTGGCCCAG
Source organism: Heterocephalus glaber (assembly GCF_000247695.1). Next base: position 6,176,131 of record NW_004624843.1, on the reverse strand, counting down.
CCACCAGGAGAGCTCACAAGTGGCCCTGCCTGCCTGGGGCAATGACCAGCTTGCCCTTCCTGAATCACAGTGCAGGGATCCAGCTGGAGCTCACTGTAGCCATTTTGAGTGGTAACTGCCACAATGCCTCTGAGTAACTCTGGCCCATGTTCTCTATATAGATTGCCAGAAACTACAGTAAAATAAATCCAACACTATGTCAGATCCTCTGCCACTTGGGCCAGGAACATGACTGACAGCTTTGATCTTAACTGGGGCAAAGAGGATCTAAGGATTACAAAGAATAAGGAAATCATGACAACTTCAAAAGAAATTAGTAAAGTCCAGAAGTTGATAGCATAGAAATGAACATCTATTAAATTATGAAAAAGGAATTCAGATTCATGTTTAGAAAGAATATCAGTGAATTAGAGACACAGAAGTACTCATTTCAATTGAAGTTTAGAAAGCATATGAAAAAAGTTGAAAGGTGCTTAAAGAAATAGAGAGCCAAAAAGAGAAGCAGAGAGAATTCAGGGTAGTAATAGGATTCCAAGCACACAGCTCCATAAAAACATCAAACCACAATGGAAGACAGAGATAAAGAAAAAGAAAAGAGAGTATCTGTTAAACAAACAGAACAAAACTAACAAAAAAGGAAGTCATGTATCCTTACCAATTGATGTTACTTGAGTTAAATGCACTAAATTCCCCAATAAAAGTACATAGAGTGACTGGATTTTTTTACCAAAACATTTAATTAACTTTTAAGGACACACAGAAAGTGAAAGTGAGAGGATGGAAAACATGATGCTAACCAAACAAATGCTGTATGTCTCTCAGATGAAACTGATCTTAGGTCAGTAACTGTACAAAGAGACAAAGAAGAACACTATATAATGACAATGGAGTTGATCCATTATGAGTATCTACAAATAAAAATAGATGTGCACCCAACAGACCACTTGAATATAAAAAGTCAATGTTAAAGGGTTAGAAAGGAGATATAAATTGCAAGATAGTAACAGTAGGGGACTTCATTGCCCCATTTTCAAAAATAGATTCATCATCCCTACGGAAAACTAATGGAAACCTTAGACTCAAAGTACACATTAGACCAAAGGGATGCAGCCGACTTGGAACATTCCATTCAACAGCAATAGAACAGACCCTTCTACCCAAGGCTCATGTAACGTTACCCAGGATAGATCACCGAGTGAGAAACAAAAAGACTCGAAAAACTCAAGTGGATGCAAATTGTCTCTAATATGTTTTTTGACTACGGTCCTCTAAAACTAGAAAAAATACAGGATGAATTTCAGGTAACTCACATACTCATAAATGTTTTCTGATCAAGCAATGGGTCCAGGAAAAAATGAACAATTAAGAAAGACTTTAAAACACATTAAATTGGAAACACAACACACCAAAATAGATGCTATATAACATTTCTAAGAGGTCAGTTTCCAGCTATAAACACCTACAAAAAAAGAAAAAATATCTTAAATTTAAAAATTAAAAGATACCCCATACTATTAAAAGAAGAATGAAGCTGGACCTGGTGGTTCAAGCCTGTAATCTCAGCACTCTGGGAGACTGAGGCAGAAAGGTCACAGGTTGGAGCCCAGCCTGAGTATCTTACTGAGACCCTTCTCAAAATAATAGGGCTGGGGTTGTAGCTCAGTGTCCAGACCCAGGTTAAATTCTCAGAATTTCAAAAAGATGAAAAAGAAATGAGTAAACTAATCTTGAAATTAACAGAAAATATACTCCACACTACTAAAAGAAGAAATCACCGGTCATAATGGCTCACACCTGAATCCCAGCACACTGGAAGGGCAATGCAAGATGTTAGCAAGTTCAAGCCCAGCCTGAAAACTTAGCGACTTAGCAAGACACTGTCTCAGAATAATAATAATAAAAGAGGGGGCAAGGGATGTTGCTCAGCATGATGGCCCTGGATTCAATCTCAAGTACTGCCAACAAAATATATGTATAAAGTTGAAAGAAGTGGGCCTGGTGGGAGGCCTGCAGCTCACACACCAATAGCTGAATTTCAATCTGGATTTTTGGAATGGAGTTGGAATGGGAGAGAAATGGAAGAATTACAATTCCTTTGCTGCTGTCTAACTGAACCCTGCCTCAGTGATCCAGAGCTAAGACTGCCCTGAGTGACAGACTGGAACCCATTCCTTCCAGGGGGACCCAGTCACCAACCCTACTGGAACTCACCAATCACTGCAAAATGTGGGGAGGGATTGCAACTGTTTTCATGTTGTCCTGGATCATCATGTGCCATCCTGACTAACACAGCCAATCTCATTCCTGAACATTATTCCTCTGGACAGACGTGAAGATGTTTTCTTATAGCAGACCATCATTAAAACCCCCAAGAAAGGGGAACCAAGGATGGAAGGAGGGAGGAGGGGTGGGGAGGGGAAAGGAATTAAGATGTGCCATGTACATGTCCCAGGTCCCCACTGTGAAAATGATCACTACGTATTGCACACATGTACTAATGAAAAAGGTAAGGCAAATAAAATAAAATCCCCTAGACAGGACCTGAGACCCCACTAACAATCACATGCCCTGGACACACACACGCACAGCCACATACTGTCCAACATCGCTGTTTCTTTCTCAGACAATGAGTCCAGTGTGCAAGTGACTTAAAAACTGTATGGTTTACAACAAGATACCCTTGGAAACAAAGACACAGAACTATACATGTTCCAGAGCTCTTTTGATGAAAATTTGTATTTGTATTTTGCCTACAGAAAGTTACTAATCAAAGGACCTTTTTCAGGATCTGAACTCTTCTTTGAGAAGAAATGGAGACCTATAAAATGACTGACAAAGAATTCAGAAAACTTCCCCTTTAAAAGTTCATGATCTTTAGAGACATTTATAGCTAAGTGGATGCACATTGAGGTGATACTCTTAAGTGAAATAAATAGGACACACATGTGTAAATACCAAATAGTTTCTCTGGTGTGAGAAACTGAAAGTGTAAATAAGGACTAAATGTGTAATAGGTAATGTGAAATAGGAAGAAAAGAGGCAAAGGGGAAGGAAATGGGAGGGCTGGGGAAAGGATAGAGGAGAATGGGCTTAGTATGAGAAAATGGAAAAATAGGAACAAAATCTTTGTAAATAGGGAGGACTGGAGGGGTTGAAGGGAGGGCTGGGCAAGGGTGAAAAATAAGAACCAAGAGAGACTATGTAAAGGTGCAAATTTCCACGGATGAATGTCGTTATATTGTATACCTAAAATGTACCAATGATTAGAATGAATAATCGATAATGCAAAATAGGAAGAAAAGGTCCAAAGGGGTAGGGGTAGTGGGAGGGGCAGGGGAAAGGAAAGAAGGGAAAGGAAAAATGCTGAGAAATGGAAAAAATGGAAATAAAGTCTTTGTAAATAGGGAAGGGTGGAGGGGGTGAAGGGAGGGCTAGGAATAGGGAGAAAATAAGAACCAAGATGCATTATGTAAAGGTACAATTCCCAATGAGAAATGTAATTGTGTTGTATACCTACAATATACCAATAAAAGAATTTAATACAAAAAAAAAGTTCATGATCTATAAGAACATGTGGATTTAAAAGATTAATGAAATTTGGAAAACAATTCACAAAAACAGGAAGAAGTTGGACAAAAATACAAACAACAAAAAAGCAGCAAATAGGCCAGGGGTGGTGGTACAAGCTGGTAATCCCAGCAGGCCAGAAGGCTGAAGCAGGAGGGTCACCAGTTGAGACCAGCCTGAACATGCTGCCTCAAAATTAAAAATTATAACAAGTGTTGGGTAGCTCAGTGGGAAGGTCTTAATGCAACTCCAAGAACTTCCAAAAAAGGAAAAATCTCAGGTTTGAGGAAACCTAAACAAATTGAAATCCAGAAAGCATTACATTAAAGTTAACCAATTTGACTACCAAAAAGTGAAACTCACGTAGGAAAAAAAATGAAGTCAATGAAAAATTATTTCCAATGCCTAGAAAAAGAGCTAAATGTTGACATTCCTAATACTCAAGAAGTTTGTAGCTATTACTCATAAAAAGAGCTTTCAAAATTAAGAAACATGAATATGTAATTTGCAAAAGAAGAAATGCAAATGGCCAATATAGCAATGACAGTGGGAGATAAAAACAACAGCCGTGCACAATATTTTTATCCAGGAAATTAATGAAACTTTAAACATTTGACAATGTCTGGAGCCAGAAAAGCTATGGAAAAGCTGCAACTCTCATAAAAAATTGAAGTCAAGGTAAGGTCATACAAGATTTCAAATCAGTTTCTCAAATGTATAAAAACATAATATGTGAACACCATCAAACCCAGCAACCCTGTCCTTGGGACTGTAGCCTACTGAGATAAGAACGAGATCATGAAACTATCTGAAAGCAAAAAAAAAAAAAAAAATGGCTAAGGATGTTTACTCTAAATTCTGCTCATAAAACTGAAAGTAGAAAAAGCTGAAATGCATGTCACTATTCATTGATTTTTAAAAGTAAGGTGTAGCCAAAGTTTTACAAAATTTTACAAAGATAACTAAAAGAACATGTGAAGTGTATAAGTATTGGCTTATGAACATATCTATTATTTATCGAAAAGTGAAAAATTCAATGTAAAGAACAGTATGTCTGGCCTTTTATTAGATTTTATTTTAATAAAATCGGTGTGAAATTGTATGAGAAAAAATACAATCTTGAAAATGCAGAGTCCACCAATAATACGATATTTTTTCAACAGATGATGTTACCTTCATATGGGGGCGCCCTAGAGGATGTCGTGAATTGCAGAAAACCCATTACCTTGCTGGGCCTTAGAGAAGAAATTGAAAATGCACAGGGAGCAACCTCAATGACCAACGTTACCCAAGTAGCAGTTTGCTGTACTAAATGTCTGGAAGCTAATGGCCACCACTTTGAGCACCTCTTATAACTGCAGAGGCCAAAGGTAACTTGCATTAATCTCATAATGCCCCAATACATTTAGTATTAAAATATTTATATAAGTTTTTCTTTTCCTGAAGTGAAGTGTGTATACATTTTTTGGCAGACTATGTATATATATTTAAAACAATTTCATATACATGCACATAAACAAGGGCTGTTTTATAAAGTTTTTAACCCCAATTAAATAAAATGGAACAAAATAATACATTGAATCAGAAAGACAAGTGTGACCAATATAAATGACATATCATGGTTCAGTTAAGAATCTTTTTAATTAACGTGCAAATTCAGGTTATCCTTCATGTGCCAAGGGAGAGAGATAACATACCTTAGACAAGGGCTTTCCCTGATGGCAGTTGATTCCACCAACAAAGACCATGTTGGGCATCACAGGTTTGGGATAGTCCAGAATGAAGTCTGTGCGTAACAACCAAATTGATGGTTGGCTGAAGAGGTTATATGCTGTCACAGGTGCTTGGAGAATTTCAGAGGCAATCTCTAAGGCCTCTTTAAAAAAATAAGGGCAAACTAAATGCTCCTCCACATGGTAAAGGTGGTTCTTTACTTTCTCCTTGAAAGTCATGGCATCTGATAAGCCAGAGAGGAGGCGGGGAACATAAGACAGAGGAGCAGGGCACTGCGCACCTTCTTCAAGATAATGGCAAAATACTCCTCTGGCAAAGGCCACAGATGGGAGTGAAAAATATCTGGCAACAATTAAGCCACACACATCAAAAGGATCCATAAACACTGCATCAAAAGAAGTATTTTTTAAGTATTCAACTAATTTCTTCTCATTAAACAAACTCCTACAACGTGAAAAGGTGATGTCAAAAAATCCTTTGGATGAACCTGTTGCTATAGAATAAATACTTTGTTCTGCAGTTGTCCATTGAGTGTCAACAAAAACCTTAAACCCCTGGTCCAAATCCTTCAGAGTATAAGAAGTTGAGTAAGTCTTTACTGTGAAATCCAGCGACTCTCCCAGTTGCCAACTCACCTCTGGCATGACTGAGACTACCTCATGCCCTCTCTGGATGAGTTTCTCCACCACCGAGCGCATGGTGAACCAGTGACTCCCATCCATGGGCACCATCAGCAGCCTGCCTGCCTGGGCAAAGCCAGCTGCCAGCAGCAGACACAGGCACAGAGGGAGGGTGATAGGTGAACGTGCAGGAGCCATGGAGACTGCAGCCCAGAGCCACTTAGGTGCTAAGACTTTCAGCTCATGTAATACATTAGGCTTAAGAAGTACAGGCACATAACATGCCACAGAATGGGCAGATTCACACATTGATAAAGTTACACTCACTGAAAATGATTTACTCAGAAAAACAATGATTAATGAGTAGCAATGAGTTGCATTCCTACTGGCATATTTTCTAGACAAGGATAGTTTTCTATCTTTGTCCAAAAGAATCACATCTTATTTTGTAATGTGGCTTTAGAAACATAGCTATTAAGCAATAGTTTTGGACTTTGAGAACTCAGAAAGGTTAAAAAGCAAAGTTTATTTGAGTAGAGTTTTTTACTAACATAGGTTGTGAGAAAATTAATTGATCTCTTTCATCACACTTTCAAAGATCCTTTTCTCAGAAAGAAATTGCCAAACATAGGAGTAAACAGATTCCTAGACACCTGTGAATTATTAAAACTAAAGCAAAGAGAGATAAAATTTTTGAACAATTCAAAACAAGAAATGAAACTGAGGCAGCAATTTTAAAAACTACCAATTAAAAAAAGCCCAGGACCTGAAACATCCATTGCTGAATTCTACAAAAATTTAGGGACATTATATCACCAATATTCCTCAATCTCTTCAGTGAAATTGAAAGGGAAGGAATGCTTCCAAACTCATTCCTGGAAGCCAGCACCACTCCAATCCAAAAAAACAAAAAACAAAACAAAACACCGGCGAAGACCCAACTAAAAAAAAAAGAAAAGTACAGGCCAATCTCCTCAATTAACATAGATTCAAAAATCCTTGCACATAAAGGAAGTGAGCCCCCTCGGTGCAGGGGAGGAGGCTTCTAGGCCACTGTACCACCACCCCCAGTGCAAAGGAGGAGAGCTGTGCTGTGCCAGCAGCAACCCCCTCATCCCCAGTGAAATAAGAAGACACATAAACAAGTGTCACAACCACACTTCCAGATCACCTATAGAAACCCCAAAGGGAAACAAGATAGAACAATCTGATACTCAACCACCTGGACTCCCTGAACTGGCAACAAAAGAGGATTTGGAAAAAATACAATCAGAAATAATTTCTCAGATAACAGCAGAGATTGTGCCCATACTGTAAGACATGATTAACAAATCTAGAGAAGACACAGATAAAAAAAATAGAGGATCTGAGGAACATGATGGAATCCCAACATAGGAAACAAATGGAATCCATAAAACAGATGCAAACAGATTTCTAGGAGATCAAAAAGTCCATCGAAAGTTTATGCAGCAGAATGAGCCAACGTGAGGACAGAATTTCAGATATACAAGATAGGATTGCAATTAGTGACCAGGAAAAAGAAAAGTTTCCTTAAAATATTAAGGGACCATGAGAAATCAATCCAGCAGCTGCTAGACAATGCAAAGAATAACTTAAGACTGATTGGAGTCAACAAAGAAACAGGAGAGAGTGCAGACAACATAAAAAAACTGTTCACAGAAGTGATAGCAGAAAACTTCCCAACTTGACATACAGATAAGTGAGGCATATAGGACTCCAACTAGCCTTGATCAAAAAAATGTACACATAGGCATATAATTGTTAAAACAAACAGTGGTTACTCTACCAACTCTCTTACCACCACCAGTTATGTAGACTGCAATTTTAATGTGAACTCATGAACTGAATCATGTTTACTGGTGGTGGTAAGATGGCTGGATCTCTTCAACTGTGCTCAGAAGGAGAGAACTTATGTAGTGGTCAGATAAATGTGGACTTCACCTTCACCTGGATGTGTAGGTTTATAGTGAGCTAAGATCAAAGGTCTCAGATACCTTCCAGGCCCATGAGGGACAGAGTCTGGCACAGAGCACTCAATCCCAACCCAATGGATTTGTTTTACTATCATATGCTGGGCCACTGTCTGCACTCTAATGTCAGATGTGGTAGCTGCCAGGGCTCCACTGTCTAGTGAAACAACTCTGCAATCATCCACCAGGTGGAAGTGCTGGTTGAGTATGGCAGTGGCATCTGCTGAGGCTGATTACAGTTTGTAACCTGGCCATGCAACTCTGATCTTTGATCTGCAGTTGGCAAAGCTGTAGTCTGTCAAAGATAAGGTGTGCTTGGAGTTTTTTCTTCATTCTCTATCCTGTTCTATTGATCCACAAACCTGCTTTTTTGTTTGTTTGTTTGTTTTTGCCAATACCATGCTGTTTTTTTACTATATCTTTGTAGTATAACTAAGTCTGGGATTGTGATTCCTCTGGCTTTTCCCTTGTTGCCAAGAATTGCTTTTGCTATTCTAGGTCTCTTCTTGTTCCATATGAATTTTAGGATTGTTTTTTCTAGTTCTGTGAGGAATGCTTTTGTTATTTTGATTGGGATTGCATTAAATATGTATACCAATTCTGGAAATATTTAACTATATTGGTTCTGCCTAACCAGGAACAGAGGATGTCTTTCCATTTTCTGTAATCTCTTTGATCTCCTTTTTCAGAATACTGTCATTTTCATTACATAGATTTTTCACTTGTCTTTAACAAATAGTTCTGGGAATCTCCTAGAGATTTCTTAGTATTTTCTCTGTAGATGATCATTTCATCTACATATAAAGATTTTACTTCTACCTTGCCAATCCTATGCTATTTGTTTATTTTTATTGCCAGACTATTTTGGTTTGGGCCTATGTTTCAAAGTTTAATGGACAGATGATGTGTAGGCA
>NW_004624843.1:6143663-6161060 GCF_000247695.1 Heterocephalus glaber | reverse complement strand
ATTTCCCTTTGGAGTTGCTGTAGGTGATCTGGAAGTCTGGTTTTGAGACTTATTTACGTGTTTTCTCATTTTGACTGGGGCGGGGGGCTGTTAGCGCCTGCACTGATTACCCCCTCTGAGCTGGGTGAGGTGGGACAGGGGCCGGGAGCAGGGGTAGGGATGGTGACCCAAAATCCCCTTTCTGTGGGCTGGGAGCAGCCGGAGGGATGGTGGCCGGGAAACCTCTTCCTCTGGACCAGGAGCAGTGGAATGGTGGTTCAGAAGCCCCTCCCTCTGGGCTGGGAGCGGTGGGAGGGATGGTGGCCCGGAAGCCCCTTCCTCTGGGCCAGGAGCAGCAGGCCAGAAGGTGGCCCAAAAGCCCTTTCCTCTGTGCTGGGAGTAGCAGTAGTGATGTTGACCGGGAAGCCCCTTCCTCTGGACCAGGAGCAGTGGGACGACAGCTCAGAAGCCCCTACCTCTGGGCCGGGAACAGTGGGACTCAGTACCTTGGTCTGGTGGTCTGGTGTCCTCTGCATCTTTGTAGTGTGGAACCAGGTGGCTGCCTGTCTGCAGCAGGGTGATTCGGTGTCTTCCACACAACTCAGGACCTGGGTAGGGTGTGGGCAGACCTGCCTGTGTGCAGCAGGATGATTTGGCATCTTCTACATGACTCAGGACCTCGGTAGGGCATGGGCAGACCTGCCTCTCTGCAGCGGGGTGATTTGGCGTCTTCTGCGCAACTCAGGACCTCGGTAGGGCGTATATACATGAAATTCTAGCTTTTATTCCTACACCACATAAAGAAGAAATTAAGGGAAAGGAAAAATTCTGATAGCAAATAGAAGAATCTCATCACATACAAAAGAATGCAATTGTTAAATTTCAGCAGATTGCTCAGCAGAACCTTGGCATGCAAAGAGTAAATGAGAACATATATTCAGACTGCTGAAAGAAACATATAGTGAAACAACAATATTTAATTAAGCAAAGCAGACTTACAGAAATGAAGAACAAATAACAACTTTCCTAGAGAGACAAAACCCTAGGTGATCACCCCTAGACATGCCTTCAGGTATTGCTAAAGGGAGATTTTTACAGCAAAATCAAGAACAATTCATTAATAATGTGAAACATTTTCAATCACAAAGCACAATGGTATAAATAAAGCAGAGTCAAGCTCAGAGTACATTAGGGTTTCAATCATAGTGCATGAGAAATTTTCATCTCTAGAATACAAATATAGGAGAAATCAGTTATAACAACTATGGTAAAAATGAATTACGGATGCATTCACATTATTATATCTAAGCATAAACCATATGAGTAAAACTTTTTGTATACAATCAAATTTAGTAAATATCAACTTGAAATAGACTTTGGTAAGCATAAGATGTTCCATGTTAATCTCCTGGTAACCATAAGCCAAGTATCTCTACTAGAAGCCCAGGACAATAATACAAAGAATTCCAAGCATACTGCTCCATAAAATAATCAAACTATAAAAGAAAGCAGAGGTAAAATAAGAAAGAAACAACCTATCTATAAAATGACCAGAAAAAACTTTTAATAGAAGTCATACGTCCTTACTGACCAATAATTACTTTGAATGTAAATGGTGTAAATTCTATAATAAAAAGAGAAAAGGACTGAATAGATTTTTTTAAAGACCAAATGATATGCTTCTTAAAAACACACACACACACACCTCACTTTTAAGCATACACCAAGACAGAACATGAGAAAAGATATATTCTATACAACGCAAACCAAATAAATGCAAAGGTTGTATATCTATCAGATGTTCAGTTTTCCAGCACACTGATTCCTTCTTCTGCTTTAATTCAATAACTGTTCAAAGAAGCCTACATCAAAAATGGGAAATATAAGGCTGGCATAATGGTGTATGCCTGTAATCCTAGCACTTGGGAGGCTGAGACAGGAAAACTGCCATGAGTTTAAGGCCAGCCTGGGCTTTGTTGTGAGTTCAAAGCCAGCCTGAACTATATAGTGAGACCCAGTCCCAAAAAGGCAATAAATAAATAAATCTTAAATAAAACTTTTAAAGTATAAACTACTCTCCTAAAAGAAGAATAAACCAACCTTATAATTAGCAGAAGCAAGCAAACAATAAAGATCAAAAGTATAAAGAAATGAAATGGAGACTAGAGAAATAATTTCTTTTTATTATTTTTTTTAACTAGAGAAATAATTTTTAATGTAGAAATTGGTGTTTACAAAACATAGTCAAAGTTGACAAACATGTAGCTTGACTAAAAAAAGAGAAAGAAGACTAAAATAAAATTTGAAAACATTACTACTGATAACACAGACATACAAAAGATTCTAAATATATGCTATAAATAGTTATATAAAGATTAATTGGATAACATAGAAGAAATGGATACATTCCTGGACACATTAAACCCATCAGAACTGAAGCATGAAGAAATAAAAAATACTCAAATGACCACCAACAAAGAGATTGAATCACTAAGAAAAAAATCACCTATCAAAAACTAACCCTGGGAGGGAGAAAGATGGTGTTGTGAAATCTGGCAGCCTATCACTCCAAAACCTGGACTCATATACCCTGGAAAACATCTACTTAGCAAAGAGAAAAAGAAAGAAAAATGCAGGGAATTAAGAAAGAGCCAACAGGAAAACTAGAAATCACATAGAAACTGGAGAAACTGAAGAAAATACAGGGAAAAGAAGTATCTATCTAACCCTAGCTCATGGGGAAAGAGATTTGTCTCCACAAACATAAGAAAAGCCCAGACAGGGTCAGGAGCCACAGGGAGAAATAATACTGTAGGCCAGCAGCACTAGCCCCAAGAAAACACCAAGCTTATTTTAAACTGCAAAAACAATGTGGAGTTTTACTCTAAAAGTAGCTCTTCATGCATGGGAAGTCACAGTTAGAGAAGAAATCCATTGCAGCACCCACCATATTGAGATTAATCAGGAGCCATTTGGGGACAGGGCTAATTCTTTTTTTTTTTTTTTTTTGTAACAGGGATTGAATTCAGGACCTCACACTTGCCAGGCAGGTGCTGTGCCGCTGAGCTATATCCCCAGCCCAGAACTAATTCTTTAAGACTGAGCTACTCCAGGAATCAAGTCACCCAACAACTACACTTCAGGGTTTCTAGGATCACTCTACCACCGTGACTGAGTGGGAGATAGCCACAGGAGATGATGGCAGAGAGGGCACGGGCTACATAAAAATACCCTGAAAAGTTTAAGCAGCAGCTAGCTCAGGCCAGTAAGGACATGGACCTGCTCTCTTTGGTGAGAACCCAGGCAAGTCACAATAATTTTCAGAGTGTGCTGGGTCAGAAAGTATTTACAGTAAATCCAGCAGACTGCCTGATTACCTGACTGCCTGCATCCAGCACAGAACTCAGTGGACTCTTGGCTTTGCCCATCCACCACCATATTCAGGGAGATGCCTCACCTTGGACCATTGCCACAACCTGGGGTGTATAGACAGATGGGACTCTGGAGCTAGGGATGGGCGGACAACACCTACCCACAATCCATAAAGTTACTGAAAGCAGTGACTTGGGGTAGAAGAGGGACACAAAAACTGGGAGCAGCTGAAGTAAATTCATCCCTAAGGGTAGACACCATTGATAGATCATGCCCATCGGAAAGGCAAAGGAGAATTAAGCCTTCACACATGAAAATCTGAAAAATTACTTTGAACATAATGGTACACAGAATAATTATTGTTATTCCCTTGTTTTGTTATAAATTTTGGGTTTTTTCATAAAAGAAAAAAAGAAAAGAAAAATGATGGGCCAGGGATTTAGCTCAGTGGTTTCGCTGCCTGCTGCACAAGCGCAAGGACCTGAGTTCAATCCCCGGTACCTAAAAAAAAAAAAAAAAGAAAAGAAAAATGAGCCCTTTTGCAGACATATCTCCTGCTGTGATTCTAGATAAGGGCAGTTTATGACCATTGCATTAAGGAAACACCTAACATATCCTGCAATATAACTTTAGAAACAGGCTGTGATGCCAAAGATTTCACTTGAAGAACTCAGAAAGATTAAAGAGCAAAGTAAATCTGAATAAAATTTCCATTAAAAGAGTGTAAGAAGTTTGGACACTGTCTTCACATTATGAAAGACTCTGTCCTGACAAAGAAATTATCAACCCAGCTTCTAAGTAAACACTGGAAAGACATTGGACCTGACCTCTTCTCTGTTATGGAAAGTAGTTCCTGAGGAACTCTGCCTAGGATAGACATTGTTATTTGTTTTTTTCTACAAGGCTTCATCCTTCCTTTTCACATCATCTGAGACTGTTATGCTGAAACTTGATTACTAGGCCACTAGCCTCAGCTACAGCTGTGCTCTACAGAACAGAATGAAATTCAGCTAGAAAGGTAGGAAGAATGTCTCACTATAAGCATGCCAATCATCTCTCTGTACCATTTGCACCACTTCAGACAGCAGGGATTTACTGACACCGATGGTACTTAGTGGGGAGAGAACTGAGTCCTTTATCAGGCTGGCCTACCATTTCTAAGATGCTTCTGCTATGCATACTACTATACTCACAGGGAACACAAGTGAGAACTGCACCACTAGATCACACAGTCTGGTAGAAACAAAGAAAAGAGGTAGTTATAATATTGGTCACCATGTGAACCTTGGCAATAACTCAGTGATACTTCCAGCTATGGCGTATGTTCGTAGATATCATCCAAACCCATAGAACAACTGCACACCTGAGCTGCTTGCTACAAGAAGCAGACTGGGCAGTTCAAACCAGTTTTGTCCTTAGACTGTCATTTTCCTTACACACTGTCAAGGTCCACCAAAGTGATCCCACTCAGACAGAAACACTCCCACTTCAGATTCCAGAGAATCCAAGGAATTAGAATGGCTTCACACAGGAAGTTCAACACTCAGTAAAATGCAGGGCCTATGACCACACTCAGATGGACAAACTCCAGCTTTGGGACATTTCAGAAAAGCATAGAAGTTATACCTCCTTGGCCTTGTGGGTCAAACCCCTGCTAATCAGTGAAAGTTGCCTTGGATGAACCCCAAAAGGGAGGCATTCCAGACTTGTGCATGTCTAAGGAGCATAGCCCCCAGGTCACTCTTCTCCCATGAAAAGACCCTGCATAACAGCAGAGACCAGCCTACACCTTTGCCAACTGCAGATCCCAAAGAGCAGAGCTGCCTGGCCAGGTTACACAGCTTAGAAGCAGCCTCAGCAGAAGCCATTGCCATACTCACCCACAGCTTCACCTGCTGAGTGTTTGTAGTTGTTTCATCAGACAGTGTAGCCCTGGCACCTACCACACCTGACATTAGAGTGCAGACAGTGGCCCGGCCACCAGAAGAGCTCACAAGAAGCCTTGCCTTCCTGGGGTGCTAATAAGTTGTCCTTCCTGAATCACAGTCCAGGGATCAAGCTGTACTGTAAGCATCTTGAGTTATAACTGCCATGATGCCTCTAAGTAAGCCTGGACCGTGTTCTCTGCATAGTTTCCCAGCAAACAACAGTAAAATAAATTCATCAGGGTGAGATTCAGTGCTATGTGCCTGATCCTGTGCCACTTGTACCAGGAAGGTGCCTAATACCCTTGATCTTTGCTCAATCCAAGTCTGTACATTCAGGTGTGGATGAAGACCACTGTACAAGCCCCCTCTCTCTGAGTGAAGTTGCAAAGATCCATTTTTATTGCTGCTGCTTTTGACTATTATTCAGCCCAGAAATCCTTAATAAATTACATTCTGTGTAATTCTGTTTCTGTCTTTCTTTTTTCTCCTGCCAACTTCTGCTTATAGTCATTGGTGCTTTTATATCAGATATTCCTAGAATACACAGGATTGATTAAATAGAAAATGAATATCTATGCCTTTAAAAGAATCAGCAAAGTCCAGAAAGTGGAGCTATCTCCTGAAATGCACACTACTAAATAAAGACAAAGATTTTTTGAGGAATAAGCAATTTAGTGTGGTGCTACATGCCTATAATCCAAGCATTGTGGAAGGCTGAGGCAGGAGGATTGCAAGTTTTAGCTCAGCCTGGGAAACTTAGAGATACAGTAAGGACCCTTCTTCAAAATAAAAATAAATAAATAAAGATGGGGCTATAGCTCAGTGTTACAGCTCTACGTTTAATCCCCAGTACTTCCAAAACACTAGTAACAATAACAAACACTAATCGTAACAACTATGAAAGAAACTTTAAAACTTCCAATAATTGATACAAGGGAAATGAAAATTTATGAAATGACTGAGATAGAATTCAGAATAAAGCTTGAAAAGGACAGTGAACTCCTAGTTAGGGTAGCAGTATTAGGAAATGAGTTGAGAGATAGATTAGCAAATGAAAATGTACTCTTAAGATCACGATACACAGTGCATTTACCATTGTTATTCTCTAATTATTTTTGTTGTATAAAACTTTTTATAGAACTGTTTTTATATTTTCTTTATTAATATCTACTTGTGTTACATTAAAATTTTTAAATGTACTATAGTAGTCTGAAAAAATTTTCATTTCAATTTTTCAAATGAAAAACATAAAGAATAGCTAGTACAAAGGGGGAAAAAATAAAATATACATATATACTCATACCAAATATTTACTCTAACTGGTGAGTTGCATTTACCAAAACACAAATTGGTGTGTTTATCAGATAAGAATGTTTTATGATCTTTACCCTGGTGATAATCATGTACTGCATTGCAATGTGAAAATAGAAACAGAATTTTAAGAAATAATCTTGTACTGAGAGTTTACAAAGATTAAAAGAAAATAAAGATGAATAAATATTGCAGTTTTTGACTTTTTCCACTCCAAAGTATGGACTTTATGGTCTGATTACCAATGGCTCTTCCTCAAAAAGAAATTGACAATCTGCTTCAAAGCAGACACTGGAAGACCCTTGCCCCTGACCTCCTCACTGGCAGTGGAAGGGTTGTTCGCAAGCAGGTCTGCCATTGATTCACATTTCTGCTTGTCTTGTTCTATTTCCTGCAGGGCAAAGGCTCCATTTACAAATCCTCAGTGGCCTCTCTAATGCTAAAATCAGATTGACCACCCACTTGCATGGATCATTCCAGGGATATAATGGAAGGTGACTGTTGTCTATTGTAGTAACTTTCTCATGATACACGCAGTACTGAAGCTACTCATCTGATGAATACTAGCCCAAGCACTCTATTTAAACATTTCTGTCTTTCCTCTATGTTTTCACGTCCTAACCAGAGATTTAGACATTTCCTGTGACCCCACTCAACCCACTCTGAGGCCTTCCTTCTGGAATCTAAGTGTTTGTCCCTCAAACTCCACTGAGCACTCTTTCGGGTCAGGAGAAATGACATGGTCATGCTTTCACTCTCCTTCAACAGTAACCACACTGGGCCGGAGATTTAGCTCAGTGGTTCCGGCACCTGCCTCGCAAGTGCAAGGACCTGAGTTTGATCCCTGGTACCAAAAAGAAAAAAGAAAAAGAAAAAGAAAAAAACAGTAACCACATTATGCCCTGCACAGAGAAAATACACAGGGAGTGTAGGAAGCATTGGATTCAATGATATTAGGTAGGTTACTGGGTAACTTCATGATCAGTGGTGCTTGTCAGAACACATGATGAAGAACAGTTCATGAGGACCCAAAGAGCATAATCCATCATAGCAGTGCATGACCTGCCAAGACACTTAATTGTTTTTAGATATTAGCTTAGTCACTGTTTACCTTGCTAACAGGACACTTTCATGTAATTCTTCTTCATACGGAAAAATGAGGACAGTGATGTCAACAAGATTATACAGGTAATCTCAGGCTCTCTCTTACCAAAACAAATTCCTGCTACCAACTACCCACAGCTAGGACAGCTTTTTGAAATCCAAACAATTGGACACAAGCCTGGGCCCCTGTTTAATTCCAACAACAGAATGTAATTCAATTAAGAAGGGAAAGAAACACTTCTCATTGTGTCCAATGCCTTTCCTTCTCCTTCCATAATTCCAAACAACACCAGACAATAGGGCTTTCTCTGGTCCCAGGGTCCTACGGGAGAAAAGAGAAATGGAGACACTCTTCTACCTATCCTCCCATTCCAAGAATCTTCTACCATGCCCTTCCCTGTTCTCACCTCTAAGGGAACAGGGGTGGAAATGGCACATCTTGGCCATCCAGTATCTGGTAGAAACAAAATATGAGATATTAATCATAGCATGCCTATGTGTGGACTTTGGTGGCATCTTCATGTTGCCGACAGTGTGGCGCCTACTCAGAGATCCTTACCAACCCTGCAGACCAACCACATAGATGAGTTGCTTCCCTCAAGAAACACAGTGAGGAGTTCAAACTAGCTTTTTCCCTACAGTATGAATTTCTTGTTTGATTGAGAACCCACCATAGTGCTCTTTTCCACATAGGTAGACTCTCAATGCCACAGATTTCATAGATCAAGGGAATTAGGTAGCTCGGTAAAGAAAGAAAGACTGGAAGGTGCCAGGAAACACCCTGAGGAGCATTCAGGTGGTGTTGCTCAGGCACTTAAGCACATAACCCTTGTAAGGAGCATAAGATGGATCATTCCAGGGCACGAGACATCTGTTCATTCACTACTTGTTTGTTGTTTTTGGTTTTTTTAAGACAGGGTCTGGCTACGTAGTTCAAGCTGGCCTTGAAATCGCTATGTAACCCATGCTGTCCTCTACTCACAGAGGTCCTCCTGCCTTGACCTCCTGAGTGCTAGAATTACAGACTCATTGACTATTGACCTTCCACTTACAGATGATTGTCTTTTCAAAATAAAAATGATGGTAGTGATGCCTGCAAGATGCAGATATAGGCAGTCTGAAGAACCATTCTCTCTCAGAGAGGTTCCACACCACCTACCACACAATGCATCATCCTTTTAAAAATTCCAAACACAGAAAGAAGCCTGGAAACTCCTCTGTGGTACAAAGAACTGATTAAAATTCAAATTATAAAGGGAGAAGCTGTGTTTCTGCCATAACCGTGCCAGCATGCCTCCTTTCCCAAATGGATAAAACATGACCTATGACCCTGACTTCAATCTCTCCTTAAAGGATAGGGTGGAAGCAGCATGACAGGTCTACCTGGGGACAAGTGGAAACCAAAAAGGAGAAAGAGGTCACAGTCAGCTATAGGTGAATGTTGGTGGGAGCTCAGTATTGCTGGCACCTGGCCAGAGATGTCTGCCAACCCCAGAGAAAAATCACAAGATTGAGTTGGTTGGTCACAGTGATGATTCAAGATCAGAGGTGCAGGAAAGAGCCAGGCCCAGAAATCTGTCCAGATCCCCACTACAGTTCAAAGCTTCCCAACTTGAGAACAGGAAGGGAGGCCCTCACTGGTTGAATTCACACTGCAATATAAATAGGACTGCGAAGATGATTTAATTTTCTGTTTTTGCAACTGTGTGTGTCTTTTTATTCTGGTTGCTTCTTTTTGCATCTCTCTTCCTTTTACCACTATCTCTCTTTTTGTATCTTCCCCTTTCCTTCTCTAGCTTGTACAGTATATGGGAAGTGTCTGTATATGTGCAAAGAAGAATAAGAATTAACCAATGCTTTAATCAAAAGAGCATTTTTCAATGGAAAATTCAGAGTAGCCGTCACTGAAATTCTGTATAGAGGATGGAAACACAAGCTAACTTCAAACATATTAATAGGCCACAACTTTCCCACAGCTTCCTTCAATCTCCAATTGTACTTTTCTCCCATTGTAACAGGTCTGCTGCTCCATAAACATGAAAATCACACTTCAGTAATATATCTTTCTTTAAATGTCCAAACTAAGGTAATCCTTAATATATTAGAGGAGACATAAGATACCTTGGTCAGGGGATTTCCCTGATGGCAGTTGCTTCCACCAATGAAGATCATGTTGGGCATCACAGGTCTGTGACAGTCAAAAACAAAGTCCGTGCATAACAACCAAATTGATGTGTGGCTGTAGAGATCGGACACAGTGACAGGTGTTTGCAGAATTGCAGAGGCAATTGCTAAGGCTTCATTCAAAAAATAAGGACAAGTTAAATGCTCCACAAAATAGTCAATATTGTTCTGTACTCTCTCTTTGAAAGTCATAGCATCTGAGAACCCAAAGAGAAATCTGGGAACATAAGACAGAGGATCAGGGCACTTTGTACCATATTCCACAGTCTAGGAGTATGATCCCTTGGTGAGGATCACAGAGGGGAGCGAAAAGTACTTAGTGACAGTTAAGCCACATATTTCTTCAGGATCCAGGAACACAGCATCAAAATGATTTCCCTTTAAGTATTCTACTAAACTCTTGTTATTGAACAAACTTCTACAGTGTGAACACAACATGACAAAAACTTTGTTAGTAATAATCAAGGATTGAAATAAATTTTCCATCTTATGTTGTCATGCAGCTTCGGTGAAAATCTTCAATTCCTGGTTCAACTCCTCCAGAGTGAATGAAGCTGAGTAAGTCTTTACTCTCAAATCCTGTGATTGTCCCAGTTGCCAACTCTCATTCGGTATGACCACAACCACCTCATGCCCCCTCTGGATGAGTTTCTGTGCCACTGTTTGCATGGTGAACCAGTGGCTTCCAACCATGGGCACCACCTGCAGTCTGCCTGCCTGGCCAAAGCCAGATGCCAGCAGCAGACACACAAAAAGAAGTAGGTGGGCAGGCAAAAGTACAGGAGCCATGGGGTAACTATAGCCCAGAGCTTCCCAGTGCCTCAGACTCTGTGTCCATGAAATGTCATCAGTTGAAGAAGTACAGGCCCAGAAGGAGCAGGGATCCATATACTAGGAAATAGACTGACTTCTGATAAACTTTTCAGGACAATGATTAATAAATGACCTTTGATGAGAAAAACCACAGAACTCTCTAATGAAATGCAAATCCAAGAGAACTACACAAGATGGCAAATGTTCAAACCATCAAAAGTTCAACACAGGGCCGGGGATCTAGCTCAGTGGTTCCAGCGCCTGCCTCACAAGTGCAAGGTCCCGAGTTCGATCACCGGTACCAAAAAAAAAGTTCAACACAAGGCCTAGCTTCTTAGCTCACTGGTAGAGTGCTTCACTAGCATGCATGAGGTCCTAAATCTGATCCTCAACAATTCAAAAAATATATACATTGGAAAGAAAAATTCTGAGCACAAAAGAAAGAAAGGAAAGAAAGAAGAAAGAAGAAAGAAAGAAAGAAAGAAAGAAAGAAAGAAAGAAAGAAAGAAAGAAAGAAAGAAAGAAAGAAAGAAAGAAAATTATATCACATACATAGGAACTTCACTATGGCCATCAGCTCAGCAGAAACTTTGCATGGTAAGAAACAGTGGGAAGATATATTCAAATTGCTGAAGGAAAAACAGGCAATCAACAATACTGCAAAGCTACATTACAAAAATCAGGAGCAAATAACAATTTTCCCAGACACACAAAACTTTAGGGAGCTCATCACCATTACAGTTGTCTTCCAGAAGTTTCTAAGGAGAGATCTTTACACAGAAACCAAGAACCAGTAAAGAATACTCTGAAAGATATAAAACCACTATACTCAATGGTCAAGCCATATTGAGAATACACAAAGGTTACAATGATAATCTTTCACACCACATCTGTTCAACATTCTATTGGTAGTCCTTTCTACAGTAAGTAGGCAAGAAAGAGAAATAAAAGTCATTCAGATACTGTACTTTCTTACAAGTAGAACTATCACTTAGTTGATGACATGTCTTTTGTATCGAAAACCCCAAAACTCCCAGGCCAGAGATTTAGCTCAGTGGCACTGCACTTGGCTGGCAAGTGCAGGGTCCTGAGTTTGAGCCCCAGTACCCCCTCCAAAAAAATACACAACTCCCACTAAAAAAAAAACAAAACTCTGAGTATGGTGTGGTGATGGGCACCTGTAATCCGAACATTTTGGAGGCTGAGGCCAGGATGATCACTATGAGTTTGAGGCGAGCCTGAACTTCATAGCAAGACCTTGTCCCAAAAGAAAAAAAAGAAAAAAGAAAACTAATAGATAAATACAGTAAAATCACAGGAAACAATATCAACACCCAAATATCAGTAGCAATCTAACAAATTACCTAACAACATAATTAACAGGATAATCCATTTAAAATAGAAACAAAAATTATCCAAAAATAAATTTACCCAAGACCATACAGTGAAAATTATGCACATCAATGAAAGTCAAGAAGAAATAAGAAATGGAAATATGTCCCAAGCTCATGACTTAAAATAATTAATATTTTCCCACATTGCTCCAAACACTGTAGAAGTTCAATGCCATACTTATCAAAATATCAATGATAGCTGGGAGTGGTGCTGTAATCTCAGGACTCAGGTAGCTGAGGCAGGAGCCCAGCTGCAAGTTCAAGACCTGGCTCAGTATATACTGACTTCCAGGCCAGCCTGGAATAAATAGTGTGAGCCTGTCTCATAAAAACAAATTTTAAAAATTATGTTCTGCATTGAAATGGAAAAAAAGAGCCAGTCCTAAAACACTATAGCATAGACCCCCAAATAACTAGTTGTGTGAAAAAAGAAAAGAACAATGCTGGAACTGTCGTATTGCATTGGTTTGAATCTATGCTATGAAGATACACTAATTAAACTCTGTGATACTGATGAAAACTAGATACACCAGCTAATGGAACAAAGTGAGAGGCTACAAACACAACCATCATCTAGTCAATTGTTTTTTTCAACAAACGTTCCAAGAATACACAATGGAGAAACAGTACCCTCTTTAATAAATTGACTCAGAAAACTAAATATTGACCAGAAAAAAATATTGCAATTGGACCCTTGATCACACCAGTTAGAAAAATGAACTCAAAATGGATTAAAGTCTTAAATGTAGGATGAGAAAATCTATGTATTAGTCCTCTTTCTGTCTCTAAAATTAAGTGCCTGAGATAACTAACTTATAACACGTGATAGTGAGGGTGGAGAATTGATTTCTCTCTGGAATCTCCCAGGGGATTAGTGGAGTACACTTCTGGGTGTGTATGTGGGTGGGTCATGGAGTTGTGACTTTGGGTACTTCTTATGGTTCCTGTTATGGTTTGTGTTTAGATCCTCCCCCCAAAGCCCCATGCAGATGTGGTGGGACTTTCTTTTTCAAAGGTAGTTGAATCTGGAACGTGTGATGCTGGCATTAAGAGCATGTGATTACTAAACCACTGCATGTGAGTGTTTAGTTTGGCACTGTCCTAATACCAGTAGTGTGAATGAGGTAAAAGGGACAGAGAGATGCTGTTTAACTCAACTGTTGCCTTTGTTACTATGTGGGCACAATGTTGTCTCTCCTCTGTGATGCTTGTTTGCTACTGCTGTTTTGGAACCAATAGATTGTGGACTGAAACCTCTCCAAACTATAAGCCAAATAAACCCTTCCCCCTTTAACTTTTGGTGCCAAGTGTTTTGTCTCAGCTACGAAAGAAAAGTAACTAACACATTCCCTGATCTTTTTCCTGACTCTTACTATTCCCCTGTTTGTTTTCGAGCCTCCATGAACTAAGAAACTTTGCTTTACCACATATTACCACCATGATGATTTTCCCTGGAACCCAACTGAGCATGGACTGAATCATCTTAAAACATGAGCCGGGGCTGCAGATTTAGCTCAGTGGCTCTGCCGCCTGCCTTGCAAGCACAAGGTCCCAAATTCAATCCCCAGTACAAAAAAAAAGAGCCAAATTAAGTGTATCCTCATTTCAGTTGGGGGTGTCAGGTATTAGGACCAGCAACAGAAATATTGGAACAGAAGTGGAATTATTCTCAGTATACCTATGTGATTTAGATGATTTGGAAATTTTGGATATGAAGTGTAGAAGCCCTGGAATGCTGTAAGCAGATTGATGGATAATTGTGGTTGGAGCTCAGAAGACCAGAATGCTGACAGGAAGAGGACAATAAAGGCCAGGCTCAGACTGATTCAGTTGGGTATAAGGACTCCTTTGGCAGGTGGAGTAGGTTCATGTGTTTCACACTCTCACAGAAAAAGTGTGTACATTTTGTTTATGTTCTGAAACTTTGCAGGAGACTGAGATCAAAGGTGATGGACTAATAAATCTGGCAGATGAAATTTCAAAATAATTGCACATTTAGTCCTTAGCAAGGACATTGCTCACTGCTTTTAAACAGAATTATAGAAAGAATGGGGGCAAAAGACAGAGCAGAAAACTTTAAAAACTTAAAGTTTTGCTTCAGATGAACCACCTGTAAAATTGGGGTCAAAGGTTGTTGAAGAGATTAGTCATATTAAAAAGAAACCAAGCCTGGGGATTTAGCTCAGTGGTGCCTTGTCTGCCTCGAAAGCAGAAGGTCCTGAGTTCAATCCCCAGTATTGGGGGGGGGGGGAGAAAACAAGTATTTTGTACAGGGATAAAAAGAAAGATGCCTTCATGGTATCTTGGAGATCAACAAGTCCCCACTCATAATAGCCTCAAAGGTGCAAAAGTGTAAACCATTCATTTAGGAAAACAGTCCCTAGAACTCCTACAAGGGTCTCCTAGGAAATCGCCTCCTGAGGATTGATGTCAGTGTCCACAGTTATTAAGCCACCTATGGGCTACTGCAGCCATGGTCCAAGGGAGCCTTGCTACTGCTCTCACTGACAGAAGATCTTGGCATCATCCACCTGATGCTACTCCTACTGGCATGCAAATGCAAGTGTTGTGTGGTTGGAAAAGTTTCTGCCCAGATTGCACAGAAAGGCCTGAGAGGCCCAACAAAGAGCCCTGAAAGGATAGTGCCTGAAGCTGTGAGTGAAGCTGAAGGTACAAGAAGACCCGAGAAGTTAGAGATGTTAGGAAGGAACATGTAACATCCACTGAGGAAACCTCCACTCTGTGAGTAGATGCAACCTAAGGGAGTGGCTATGTGGATTTAAAACTGCGAGGATATAGAGATGTGGTTTTCCAAGCCCTTTGGAGCGCATATAACCTGCAGGTGTCACAGAGCTGCAGAACTTAATGTTTGCCCTTCTGAGTTTCACTCTTGCTTTGGTCTGATTCTTTTCAATCCCTCTCTTCCTCCTTTTTGGGTGGTGAATGCTTACCTTAAGCCCTTGTACATTGCAATTATGTAACTTTTTTGCTATTTGTGCAGCATTTCACAGCTAAGGAGTCTCTCTGAGTCTCAGAAGAGACATTGATTTAGACTTTCGAAAAATACTGGAACTCGAATCTTTGGGGAAGTTTGATGCATTTGTAGTTGTACTCAGAATAGTTGTATTATGTTAGGCAGAATTATGAAGTATTTATGGTCTTCATTTGGAAATTAAGCATGGTTTCAGGAAGTGTATTGGATATGAAGTTGACAAGGTATAAGATATGACAGGGTAGAATGTTGATATGATTAGGTTTGCATTCCACCCAAGGAATTGGTGGAGCACAATTCTGGTATGTATGGGTGTGTTGTGGAGATGTGGCTGTGAAGTCTATGTCTGGTCCCTCATCTTCCAGTCTGGCATGACTCCCTGCTCTGCTTCACAGTCACTATGAACTAAGCAGCTTTGCTCCACCATGCCCTTCCACCATGATGTGCATACCTTGGAGGCATATGACCATGGACTGACTCCCCTTAACATGTGAGCCAAGTTAAAATTTTCCTTGTTTAAAGTGTTTTTGGAGAACATAATGCTGAGGGAAATAAGCCAGGCATGAAAAGTCAGATACTTCCTGTTCTCACTTATCTGTAGCATCTCAAACAATAAAATGAATAGGACCAAAGTGTTGAATGAGGGTCTCAGAAGTTGGGGATCAGGGAAATGTGGAGACAATCAATGGTCAAACAGTACACAATCTCAGGCATGAGAGATATAGATTTTAAAATATCTATTCCATAGTTTGATGAACAGTTAAAAATAGAGGATTGTACATTATAGAGATGTTAAGAGAGTAAATTTTGATGTTCTTGCTCCAAAATAGAGTTAAGTGTTTGATGTCAGGGATATTTTGACAGCTGTTTTAATATTTCTAACACTGTATTGATAAGTCATAACATTATTCTCTACCCCATGAAGTCATAAAATTATAAATTGTGAATTTGCAATTAAAAAGTAAATAAAAAAGAAACAAGAAAAAGACATATGGTAGTGAATGACCAGCTTTTCCTAGAGACTTACTTCAGAGAAGAAAACAATGAAATAATAAATACAGAGAAAATCAATTGGACATAAGCACTGTACCTTGAATAGATCAACTACTTGAATTACCAACCTTATGAGATAAAATAAAAAGAAGAAATAAACTACCGATAAAAGGGATAAGAGAGGTGTCACACCACAGATTCTACAACAACAATAGGAATATCATAAGTTTATGCCAATCAGTTATACAACTGAGATGAAATGGGAAATTTCCTTAAGAGACACTAGGTACCACAGTTTACATAAGAACAAATCTAAAACTTGACTGGAAATATCTTTTAAATTGAAATTAAATTTGGAATTCAATTTTCCCAAAAGAAATATAGAAATTTCAAGTTCAGAAGTCTTCAATGAAGATTTCTCTCAAACTTGGATTAAAATAATACAAATTCCCACCAGTGAATTACACAAAATAGAAGCACATGGACCCTCTTCATTCACTCAATGAGACCAGCATTATGACAATATGAAAAACAAATAGAGCCATTACAAGGAAGAAAGCCACGCACCCTCTGACCACAGATGAACAAACTTAAGGAAGATTTGACCATATCAAATTCAACTATAAAAAATATATATTACCCCCTGCCCGGATCCTCCAACACATGGATGCTGGTGCCCACAGAGCTTGCCAGGAGAGCCTCGCAGTATCTGAATCCACACTGTAGAGGCACTGAGGGGCCATGTAGGCCATGGTTATGAGCTCCAGAAGATAGAGCAGAGGTGAACAATAGAGAGAGGGCCTCTCTGAGGCTCCTCAATGAAAACTGAAGCATACTGGGAAAGTGAAGAAAATCTCTGCCTTTGGGCCACCGTGCAACTGCCCCCAGCACCAAGTAGCTACCATTTAAGGCCACTGTACCACCACCACCAGAAAAGAGAAGGAGAGCACCCCCAGCACCAAGGAGGTGAGCCACAAGGGTGCCACCACCACACAGAAGCCCCACCCTCCATTAAATGACAAGACACATAAACAAATCTCAAAACCAGACGTCCAGATCACCTAAAGCAATGCCAAAAGGAAACAAGATGGAACAATCTGATACTTAACCACCTGGACTCCCTGAACTGGCAACAAAAGAGAATCTGGAAAAAAAGAAAATAGAAATAATTTCACAGATAACAGGAGAGATTCCACCCAAAGTGCAAGACATGATTAATAAATTTAGAGAGGACACAAATTAAAAAAATAGAGGAGCTGAGGAACATGGTGGAATCCCAACATAGGAAACAAATGGAATCCATAAAACAGATGCAAAAAGATTTCCA
>NW_004624843.1:6080357-6094944 GCF_000247695.1 Heterocephalus glaber | reverse complement strand
TTTCCTCCAGTGAGGGTGTTTGGCTCCTTTGTCAAAGATGAGATGGCTGAGTGTGTCTGGCATTGTTTCTGCATCTTCTAATCTGTTCCACTGGTCCTTAAGTCTGTTTCTTTGCCAGTACCAGGGCATGCAGTTTCTTTTAAGGATAAGAAAAATAATTTACATCACAGATAGTAGTGCTGTTTTCTCCTATGAGTGAACAAAATGGAAAACACTAAATAGTACCTCAAAAGAGAGTGAATTGTAATGTGTGGATAATATCTCAATATTTTTAATGCCCAGGTTTGATTCCTAGCTCCGTTACTTATCAGAGACACGAAATCACTCAATCTCTGTGTGCCTTACTTTTGTATCTACAGAGTGGACATGCCATTAACATCAAGCAATGTGCAAACATTTAAGGTAGCATCTGCTACATGGTGATCATGCAATGTATGTTAGCATCCATTATATTTAACTATCCATAAGGTTCACCAACTTGAAGGTTAAATAACTCAGGGGAGGCCCCAGGAGGAGAATTTTGACATTTGACCCATGTGGTTTGAAAAGAGTTTTAAGGCATGATCCATTTAACATTGTGATGATTGGAAATAATTATGCTGGAAAATGCATATTACCCACCCACTTATGGTTACTGGTTTATTCACTGTCGTATCCCAAGCACTTTGCTGCATTTTCATATTTCATCTGGATATCATTGGTATGGTGGTATGATTTTATCTCACTTGCCTCATTTAGAAACTGAGATTTCTACTCAAGAATACCTACATGTCAGAGTTAAAGTATGTATGAATTTGGGATTGAATGGCTCCAAAATTCATGTTCTCAAGTAATGCATTGGCCAAACTCATGAAGTGCTTGAGTGTCAAATCCACAAAAGAGGACAAGACCCTGCCTTCTTTATGAATTACTGACACCTCTATGAGTCATGACAGGGAGCCCTTTCTTGTTGGCCCTCTGTGGCAAGGTTCTCACTGAGGGAGTGACAGGAAGAAAGACTAATTGGCAAAGGAGACAGAAAACAAATCTTATACAAAGCCTTTGAAAAGTAACAGGAGAGCTGGAGAAAAGAGGAATGCTGAATTCCTTAAAAGAAAGTCACTGAGCCCAGGAAGACAAGATGGTGGGTGATTTGGATAGCTAATTGGTGGAGTGGCAGGCCACAGGGGCCACATCAATACCTGACTGGACCCAGGAAGTGGTGTGTCATGCTCGCTATCATGTTCTTAGAGCACACTGAAGGTGAGAGACGCTGAGTAGCAGAAACACCAGTGATCCACACATGGGCCTCTCCGTTCAAGGATTTCAGAGAGTGCAGACACCGTAAGTCAAAGGCAAATAGAGGCTCTGCCTGGTCTACCTGTTCTGTAAGTCTCAGGAAGAGGATCAAAAGGAGGCCTCATGTCCCTATACTGCAAATGTCCTTGAACTTATCGTGGGAATGGCAAAATATGCCTCTCTAAATGACCTTCTGGGGCAAAAATACTTACACACATCCCTCTATTCCAACTGTGTTTTTACTACAGTAAGAAACTTTTTACCACTACGCAGGTGTTGGAGATATGGTGCCATAAAGGCAACTGTGGTTCCTGCCATTGTGGAGTTAAAGCATGAGGAATCATAATAGACACCCTAGAGATAGAGGAAGAACACATCGGTTATCCTTGTGATAAGTGCTTTTACAAAAGATGTACCAGGCACCGTAAGAGTCTGGGATGGTGGTGGCGTGCGGGGGGGGGGGGATGTCATGGAAAGTTTCTCAAACGAGTGTCATTAAAATCAGAATAAAAAAGATAAATGAATTTGAGTCTACTGTAAATGTGAGAAAGAGGATTCCAGTGGGAACAGTAGGCATGAGGGCCCCTAAGAAGAGAGGAATATGGTGGCATGAGAGACTAGGTGGCACAAGCGTGCGAGAGAAATTGGAGAAGCACCAACCTTTTCTCGCTGTGTACCACCCCAGTTCTTTAGAGCCAGCACTTCCCTGAACTAGACAGACTGAAACTGATTCCTTCCCGCTGGACCCAGTCATCAAATGCAAAAAGCTAGGAGTGTTTGCTTTCTCCCCCCATGAAAACTGATTTAATATCACACTGAATGATTATCTGCCATCCTGGTTACAGTACTTAATCAACCCCTTGTGCATAATTTCTCTACATAGATTCATACATATTTTGTTTTAAGAAACTGTCATTAAAACCCACCATACTGAGTACATGCCCTTGACATGCTCACACATGTGTGTGTGCATGTGCGCATACACACACACACCCATCAATGTTTGTCCTCATCAGACAGAAGCAACTTACACTGACTCCTATTCTCCAGAAATTTTTTAAAATGTATGATTTCCTAAGAGACAGCCTGCCCATCTGAAACAAGGATGGAGAAATATATATGATCCATTGCTCTTTGGACTTTTGTGCCTGTACTATATCAAGACTCGTTACCAAAGGGCCCTCTGACATCTGAATTCATCTTTGAGCACCTTCCCTACTTTATATTTATAAATATACACATAAGTATATAATCATCTAATATGTAAAACATTTCATATATATCTTTTAATACACATAAAAACATGTATTTAAATTATATATAGATATGTGTGACCAATCACATATAAAGCTCTGTATGGATCAATACATTTCAGAGGGCAGTACACGTGTCTCCCAGGTGCAACCCGCGGCCCGGGCCTCGCTACTCGCACTCCTGGTTGCCCAGCTGGCACTTGGATTGCACAGCTTTTGCCCAAGGCTTGAGACTTAGTGAGCAGCGTTTGCCCTGTCTTCTGGTACAACTAGTTTTGATGGCTGGGAATAAAGGAAGAGGACATGCTGCCTATACCTTTAATATTGAGGCTTTTGGCTTTGGCAAAGGTGAAAAGTTGCCTGAAGCCACCGCCACTGTTTCCTTAGGATACAGGTTATAAGCCAGTGGCACTGAAAACAGGAGAAAGTGAAGATTACATGCTGGCCTTGAAGCAGGAATTGAGAGAAACAATGAAAAGAAAGCCTTATTTTATTGAAAAGCCAGATATTGAAAAGTATAGTAAAAAATACATGCAGACATACAAAGAAGAATGGATACCAAATTGGAGAAGACTCCCAGGAGAGATGATACCACCAAAAACAAAAGCAGAAAAGACCTAGAATCCAAAAATGCAAAAGGTACAGTTTCTTCACTCATTAATACTGCAGATGTGTTAAAAAATATTGAGGAATTGGAAAAAAGAGGTGATGGTGAGAAATCTGATGAGGAAAACAAAGAGAAAGAAGAAAGCAAAGAGAAAAGTAAAGAAGGCGGTGATAAGGACGATGATGATCATGTAGAACAGGAAGACTATGATGAAGAAGAGCTAGAAGAGGAAAATGACTACATTAATTCATACTCTGAAGACAGAGCTGACGGTGACAACAACATGGATGAAGCAACCTATTAGCCATGAAATTTCTTTTTAAAATGTTTATGATTCACCTTCTGAGTATTTGGACAAATTTGATTATTTCCTTTCTGATAAGTCATGAGTACCTAGTTTATTTTTGTCCCTGTTTTGCTAAACAAATACTTGTTACCAAAATATGTAAAACACTTTGAGTGTACTCACTAATTACCTTGTAAACTAGTCTCTGAAACTCTGACATTCCTCTTAAATACCTCTGCCATCCCTCTTATGTCTGCTAGTGGATTTTTGAAAAAATTGGATTTGAATGTGCCTAAAGAGCTTTTGCATCTCTTAATCTATATATCCATACTTGAACAAATTTTTCTTTAACTGCTGATCTTTTCTAAAGATTATTATGAGTCATAATGGCTTCCTATAATGTAAAAGTTGACAATACAGCACATGGAGCACTTTAAAAACAAACTTGAAAATTATTTTTTACTTTTACATGGAATGTACTGTACTACTACATTATGACTACAGATATTTACCTGAGCTCTCACAAATGCAAACTTAAGAGATTGAAAGTTTGGTGATTAAAAACATACACGTGGGGAAAGATGTCCATATGATCTGTAAGTTCACAATTCACTCCTCAGTATGAAGAGGTTCTTGTGCTGGATGAATAGAATATATGGATTTGGGGCTACTTCAGACCATATCACTATATGTGATCTCACCGTAATATGTTTGACATCCTCAAATAGTTGAGTTTATGAAAAGTTAGACTGAGACATCCTGCTTAATTTTGTACTTTATGTAAGTGTGGACTAGATTCTACTTACATCAGTTTCACAGCAGCACCTAAGTGTGAGCTGGGTCAGGAGGGCACTGCCCTCTGCTGTCCCTCACAGGCCTCCATACGCCTGGTTATATAATAATGCAGAATGAACTCAGGTCATTTTGAAATTAAGATTAATCCTATTTTAATTTAAAAGCTAGCTCCCCTTCCATTTTATATTTGGGGAAGAAAATACCTAGAAACTCAGCCTCCACAAAACTAAAAATGCCAAGGATTTTCCAAAAAATTCATATTATATATTTCAAAAATAACATTAATATCACACACCAAAATAAATATATTTTTCTCTTTGGGATGATATCAACCATTTGCCTGAGCACCAGAGCCCTAAATTCTATTTCTACCTAGAATATTAAATTCAGCCTTGAACCTGAACGTGGTTAAGTTTCTGTCTTAGTTTTTCCACTTGTAAAGAGTTTCCTATAAAAGATTTTTAAACACTAACCAGAGGTATACATTCTCTTTGCTTATAAAAGTGATCAGGTCTTCCCAAATTTAAAGACCCAATCCAAAAATGGGCATCTGAAATGAACAGATATTTCTCAAACAAAGAAGTAGAAATAGCAAATCAATACATTAAAAAAGTTCAACATCACTGGTCATTCGAGAGATGCAAATGAAAACAATGCTGAGATTCCACTTCACTCCAGAAAGAATGACTGCTCTCATGAAATCAACCAATAACAAATGCTGGCAGGGCTGTGGGGAAAGAGGAACCCTGCTCCACTGCTGGTGGGAAGAATTAAAAGAATCATACCACAGTGATATATGTGCACCCATGTTCATAGCAGCACAGCTTGTGATAGCTAAAACTTGGAAGCAGCCCAAATCCCCATCAACTGGAGACTGGATCAAGAAAATGTGATTTTTTTATAAAATGGAGTACTACTCAGCCATAAAAAGTGAGAAATTAGAGACATTTATAGCTAAGTGGATGCACATTGAGGCAATATTCTTAAGTGAAATAAATAGGACACACATGTGTAAATACCAAATAGTTTCTCTGGTGTGAGAAACTGAAAGTGTAAATAAGGACTAAATGTATACTAGGTAATGTGAAATAGGAAGAAAAGGGGCAAAGGGGAAGGAAGTGGGAGGGCTAAGGGAAAGGAAAGAAGGGAATGGGATTAATATGAGAAAATGGAAAAATAGGAACAAAATCTTTGTAAATAGGGAGGACTGGAGGGGTTGAAGGGAGGGCTGGGCAAAGGTGAAAAACAAGAACCAAGAGAGACTATGTAAAGGTGCAAATTTCCACTGATGAATGTCATTATATTGTATACCTAAAATGTACCAATGATTAGAATGAATAATCGATAATGCAAAATAGGAAGAAAAGGTCCAAAGGGGTAGGGGTAGTGGGAGGGGCAGGGGAAAGGAAAGAAGGGAAAGGAAAAAATGCTGAGAAATGGAAAAAATGGAAATAAAGTCTTTGTAAATAGGGAAGGGTGGAGGGCGTGAAGGGAGGGCTAGGAATGGGGAAAAAATATGAACCAAGATGCATCATGTAAAGGTACAATTCCCAATGAGAAATGTAATTGTGTTGTATACCTACAATGTACCAATAAAAGAATTTAATAAAAAAAAAAAGAAAAAAGAAACTCATAGACTGAAAGTAAAAGGATGGAAAACAGTTCTCCACACCACAGGAACCCAGAAGAAAGCAGGGGTAGCAATCTTATTTGCAGACAAAGTAGATTTCAAACCATAATAGCAATAGATGGGAAAACTCTAAATGACAATATTGGTTGGTTAAGAAAACTATGACACAACAAAATCAATACTGCAATTTCTGAAAGAATGTGTCAAATCTATATTGGAGTATAAAGATTTCAATGATTTAATGGTATGTGAAAAATGTCAGGGAAAGAACAATATATCCAGGCTGTAACGAGATTTTATTATACGAAAAGTAATGTAAGAATTTACTTTAGCTATGTGCACATTTATAAATAATAATAAAATGCTAGAAAAGATGCATAAAAAAACTGCTAACAGCACTTCCCAAAAGAGTAGCATAAGATGAATGTAAAGGAATCCTTCAGGCTGGGCTGGAGCTCAGTGGTAGAGCACTTACCTAGCATACATAAGGACTGGGTTCAGTCCTAATGACACCAAAAAATCTATCAAATAAAACAAATTTGTAAAATATACTTTTTTTTTTTTTTTTGGTACCGGGGATCAAACTCGGGTCCTTGCGCTTGCGCAGCAGGCAGCGAAAACACTGAGCTAAATCCCCGGCCCTGTAAAATATACTTTTAAAGAAAGGAATGTGTCAAATCTTACTCTACTTTTGGCAATTTTCTCAAAAACAGTAATAACTATGCAGCCTGTAATTCCATTTAATAAGAACAATTGTACACAAATATATAACAACGGCACAACTTTACAAAATTTGCTGATCAAAAATTAAATGAACTGGGGCCAAAGATTTACCTCAGCAGCATAGTGACAGCACAAGGCAAGTGCAAGGTCCTGAGTTCAATCCTCCATACAAAAAAACTGAATGAACTAGATTAAAGCAATTCATTAAACCAGGAAGAAAACCCAAATTTTAGAATGAAAAAAATGACAAAAACCAGGCTTAGACATTGATGATTATTAGGCAGCACTCTGGGAGGAAGAAGTAACAGGAATATGAATTTAAGCTCACCCTAGGCAACAAAGGAAATTAGCAAGACAATGTCTAAAAATAAATAATAATCAAGGGGAATATAGTTCAGTGGGAAGGCCCTGGGCTCAATTCCCAGAATCATAATGAATAAATAACAAATCACAATTCAGCTGGCTAATTTTTTTAAATTTTGAAACCTAGATTATTGGTAATGTGGCAGAGGAGAGAGAATGTACCTTGGGCAAGGGGCTCTTCCCGACTCTGACAGTATGATTCTCTGGTGAGGATCACAGAGGGGAGTGAAAAGTATTTGGCAACAGTTAAGCCACATAAGTCAAAAGGATCCAGAAATACTGCATCAAAGTGACTTCCTTTTAAGTATTCCACTAAGGTCTTGTTGTTGAACAAACTTCTACAGTGTGAAAACCACATGTCAAAACCTTTCTTGCTAATAATCTAGGAATGAAATAAATTTGCTTCCCTACTTTCCCATACACCATCAGCAAAAATCTTGAATTCCTGGTCCAACTCCTCCAGAGTGAATGAAGCTAAGCAAGTCTTTACTCTCAAAACATGTGATTGTCCCAGTTGCCAGCTCTCATCCGGTATGACCACAACCACCTCATGCCCCCTCTGGATAAGTTTCTGTGCCGCTGTTCTCATGGTGAACCAGTGGCTTCTATCCGTGGGCACCACCAGCAGCCTGCCTGCCTGGCCAAAGCCAGATGCCAGCAGCAGACACACAAAAAGAAGTAGGTGGGCAGGCAAAAGTACAGGAGCCATGGGGTAACTACAGCCCAGAGCTTCCCAGTGCCTCAGACTCTATGTCCATGAAATCTCATCAATTGAAGAAGTACAGGCCCAGAAGGAGCAGGAATCCATGTATTGGGAAATGCACTGACTTCTGATAAATTTGTTAGGATAGTGGTTAATAAATAACATGTGTTGACGAACCTACTAGTCTCTCATCCAGAGGATTTCAACTTGGAGAACTCAAAAAGATTAAAAAGCAAAGTATATTTGAATAGTTTCTGTTTGCTACTGATAGTAGGACAGTAAAATTTGGACTTTCTCTTCATACTAAAGAAGACTCTACTCAGAAAGTAACTGGTATATGAGTCATCTTTCTCATCGCTAGGCCAACACTCACAATTTAAAAGAGGACAAGTTACAGAAGCTCACATGCTCAGGGGATTCAGTCAAACCTTGGCTGGTTCCAGGGTAGAAACATGAAGGTGGAATGTTGTACTAGTCCCAAGATGCTTAGTTCGTGGGTCTGGTAAAAATGGGGAGAGTAGAGAGGAAAGGGGCAGGGACTATATGGAAGACCCAAAGCCATACCTCTATGATCAACCCAGACACACCCAGAAGTATGATTTACTAATCCCCTAGGGAGCTCCCAAGCCAATCAATGGACACAATTAAGCTTAATCAACACATTTGGAAACCCAGCTTCCAAAGAAACACTGGCAGGTTTGGTTCTGACCTCTTCCCTGGCCTTGGAACTGCATTAAGCAGCAACTCTATCATGGACAAGTATTTTTTCTCTTTTTTTTTTTCAAGAGAATGATAATTTCCTTTACGAACCCTCTGAGGCTCTAAATGCTAAAACTAGACCAACAGAACAGAGGCCTCAGCTGCCCACACAGTCCACAGGACTAAATGAAATTCAACTTAGAAGATTTGGATTCCCACGATAAGCATGCCAAGCATCTCCCTCCCCTAGATTTACACCACTTGTGATAGAAGGGCTTTCCATGAGCCACTAGTCCACAAAGGAGACAGAGCTGAGGCCTCCATTCAGCTGTCCTAGCATTTCTGAGATGCTTTCAGATGCACACTCCTGCATCACCTCACAGGGAACATGGGTGACAATTATACTGCTAGACTGCCCAGGGTTTATTAGAAACAAAGAAAGGAGGCAGCAATGATAGCTACATTTTCTTCCTAGTTTCTAGAAGTTCCACCAAAGCCTCCTGCTCTCATTGGTGGGGCTTTTCCAGAGGTGGCTGGATCTAGAGTGTGTGATGCTGGGATTGAATCATGGTGCAGTGCTAGCATCAAGGGCACTAGGATTCAGGGTGTGAGTGCTTCCTGCCATAGGTGACTGGGTAAGATATAAGGCCTACAAAGATCTGTGTTCATCCCTTATTGCTTTGCCACCTTCTGCCCACCATGAACTGTTTCTCCTCTGCGATGTCACTCTGCCTGGGAACCAGGTGATTGTGGACTGAAACCTTTACAAACTTTGAGCTAAATAAACTTTGGGTGACATGTATTTTCTCAGTAACAAGTAACAGAGACAGCTACCGGTGTGCAGATCTTATTGTTAGCTCTAAGACCCCACCAGCTTGCCTTTAACTGTGGGTCCTTGGGAACAATTGCCAACCTCAGAGACCAACTGCATAGCTGAGCTAGTTGCCCCAGTGTAAATGTGCTGGAAATTTCTGCCTGGTCTTTTCCTTTGGCTCTTATGTTCCCTACCCAGAGTCAAGGCCCACCAAAATAATTCCACCTGGACAGGAGACAGCCCAGGGAACTACAACTTGGCTTCACAAGAAACTCCACTCAGTAAAAAATTAATGGGTGGGGTGACTAACAACTGCACCCCGGTGGGCACAATCCAACCTTTGTGTATTTCAGAAAAGCATGGGGCTAGAACTACTGGACTTAACTCACCAATCAAAGCACAAAGAATCAGCAAAGGGTAGCTTGTGACTCCACATTGAAAAGCAAGCATTACAGAATGGAGCATTTCCTAGCAGTACGGCCTCAGGTCGCACTTTTCCTAAAAAGTGACTGCCTAATTATTCTACAGCTTTGCCAACTGCAGATTCTAAACAGCAGAGCTGCCTGGCCAGGTTACACAGCTTGGAATCAGCCTCACCAGAAGCCATTGCTATACTCAGCCAGCAGTTCCCCCTGCTGGGTGGTTGCATTGATGTTCCCCCAGACAGGGGAGCCCTGGAACCTACCACGCCTGACAGTACAGTGCAGATGGTGGCTCAGCCACTACAACAGCTCACAAGCGGCCCGGCCTGCCTGGGGTGATGACCAGCCTGCCCTTCCTGGACCACAGTGCAGGGATCCAGCTGGACCTCGCTGCAGCCATGATGTCACTGAGTAACCCTCAACCATGTTCTCTATGTAATTTCGCAGCCAACTGAAGTAAAACAAATCCACTAGGTTGGTATTGTTACGTGCCATACCATGATATCACTTGTATCAGGAATGTGCCTGATGTCTTTGATGTTAGCTCAATACAAACCTGCTACTTTCAGGTAAAGATTACATTCACCTTTGTCCAGTACATCAGACCCGCCCTCTGAGCAATCTTGCAGGGATCCAGCCTTCTCGCCACTTCCCTTGACTGATTCAATCCATGAGTCCCCAGTAAGATTGCAGTCTATGTCACAAACTGTCAGCCTCTTCTTGTCTCTTATCTTCATCTGCTATGGCTGCCATTTCTTTCACATCAGATGTTCCCAGAATGTACAGGATAGACTAAATAGTAAATAAAAGCATATGGCTTCATTTGTAAAATAACCAGGTAAGGCCAAAACATGAAGCTCTTTTGGAATTTCTCACAACCAAAGTCAAGACATACAAATTGTGAAGAATATGGGATTCATGACAACTCCACAATTAAATAATAAATTTGCAATAATTACTACCAACCAAAAGAAGACCTATCAAATGACTGAAAAATAATTCAGAATAATGCTAACAAAGTAGGTCAGTGAACTACAAAAGTGTATGGATATAAAAATAAATTAAAGTTTGGAAAACACACTTGGAAACAGGATGTTGCTCAAACATAAGAAATTCAGATAGAATTTTTTTCTTTTTTGTACTGGGGATCGAACTCAGGACCTTGCACTTGTGAGGCAGGTGCGGTGCCACTGAGCTAAATCCCCTGCCCTATCAGATAGAATTTCTAGAGATACAGGATGCCAAAAGTCAAGTGGCACATGCACTGAGAGCTAGCTTCAATAGCACAATCATTAAAGCAGAAAAATCAATGAGCTGGAAGACAAGTATTGAAATTCCCAGTCAGGGGAGTCAAGAGAACAAAAAAGAAAGAAACAATTGAAGAGCAAGGAAAGTCTACAGGAATTGTGGGACATCATCAAGAGACAAAAATCTTTTCATCACAGAAGTTGCACAAGGAAGGAAAAAGATGAGTGAGCAGAAAGCAGTTTTGAAGAAATATTCATTATAAACTCCTCTAATTTGGGCAAAAGTGCCTATAGCCTGATAAAGGAAGCACAGAACTCTCTATTGATATGCAAACTCAAGAGAACTACACAAAATGCCAAAAGTTCAACACAAGGCCTAGCTTTGTAGCTCACTGGTAGAGTGCTTGACTAGCATGCGTGAGGTCCTAGATCTGATCCCCAGCAATACAAACAATTATATATTGGAAAGAAAAATTCTGAGCAAAAAGAAACAAAGGAAGAAAAATATATCACATACTTAGGAACTTCACGATGACTTTCAGCTCAGGAGAAACTTTGCATGCTAAGAGACAGTGGGAAGATGTACTCAAAACTGCTAAATAAAAAACAGCCAACCAACAATACTGCAAAACTACGTTACAAGAATCAGGAGCAAATAACAATTTCCCCAGACAAACAAACCTTTAGGGAGCTCATCACCATTCCATTTGCACTCCAAGAAGTGCTAAAAAGAGATCTTTACATGGAAACCAGGAACCAGTAATGAATGCTCATAAAACAATGGTACTCGATGGTCAAACCATATTGAGAGTACACCAAGGTTACAATGATAATCTTTCACACCACAACTGTTCAACATTCTATTGGTAGTCCTTGCTACAGTAAGTAGGCAAGAAAGAGAAATGAAAGTCATTCAAATACCATACATTCTTACAAGTAGAACTATCACTTAGTTGATGACATGTCTTCTATATGCCAAACCCTATAACTTCAACCAAAAAATAACTCTGAGCAGGATGAAGAGGTGCATGCCTGAAATCTGAGCAATTCAGAGTCTGAGGCAGGAAGATCACTTCAAGTTTGAGGCCAGCATGAACTTCATATCAAGACCTTGTCCCAAAAGAAAAAAAAGAAAGAAAGAAAATTCTGGGAACTAACAGGCAAACACACTAAAGTTACAGGAAACGATATCAACATCAAAATATCAGTAGCAACCTAACAAATTACATAACAACCTAATCAACAGGATAATTCCATTTTAAATAGATAAAAAAAATTACTCAGAAATGAATTTACCCAAGACCATACAGTGAAAATTATGCACATCAGTAAAAGAAAGTCAAGAAGAAATGAGAAATGGAAAGATGTCCCAAGCTCATGCCTTAAAATAATTAATATTTTTTCCATATTGCTCCAAACACTGTAGAAGTTCAATGCCATACCTATCAAAATATCAATGATAGTTGGGAGTGGTGCTGCACACCTATAATCTCAGGACTCAGGTGGCTGAGGCAGTAACACAGTTGCAAGTTCAAGACCTGCCTCAGTATATACTGACTACCAGGCCAGCCTGGAAGAAATACTGTGAGCCCGTCTCATAAAAACAAAAGAAGATTCTTTTCAGCACTGAAATGGGAAAAAAAAAAACATTCCTAAAAAAAATCCCAGTCCTAAAACACTATAGCACAGACCTCCAAATAGCTAGTTGTGTGCAAAAAGAAATAAACAATGTTGGAAGTGTCATACTACATGGACTTAATCTATTCTATGAAGATACACTGATTAAACTCTGTGATACTGACACAAACTAGATTCACCAGTTAATAAAAAGAAATGAGAGGCCACAAACACAACCATCATCTAGTCAATTGGTTTTGTCAACAAACGTTCCAAGAATACACAATGGGGAAACAATACCCTCTTCAATAAATTGACTCAGAAAACTAGATATTGACAGGGGGAAAGAAATGCAATTGGACCCTTGATCACACCTGTTGGAACAATGAACTCAAAATGGATTAAAGTCTGAAATGTAGGACCAGAAAATCTATGTATTAGTCCACTTTCTGTCTCTGAAATTAAGTGCACGAGATAACTAACTTGTAAAGTGTCATGGTGAGGATGGAGAGTTGACTTAATTGGCTCTGGAATCTCCCAGGGTACTGGTGGAGTAAACTTTTGGTGTGGGTGGGTCTTGGAGTTGTGACTTTGGGTACTACTTATGGTCCATGATCTTTTACCTGACTGCTACTCTTCCCTTATTTGTGTTGCAGCTACCTTATGGGAAGCAACTTTGCTTTACCACACATTGCCACCATGATGATTTTCCCTGGAAGCCAGCTGACCATGGGCTGAATCATCTTAAAACATGAGCCAAATTAAGTGCATCCTCATTTCAGTTGCGAGTGTCAGGTATTAGGACTACCAACAAGAAAAGTAGTACCAGAAGTAGAATTGTTGCAGTCAGGGTACCTGTGTGGTGCAGATAGTCTGGGAATTGGTTTGCAGGAAGCATTGGGAAAGGTTTGGATATGAAGTATATAAGCCCTGGGATGCTGTAATCAAATATTGATGAGTGATTCTGGTTGGAGCTCAGAGACCAGAATGCTGACAGAAATGAGGACAATAAAGGCCAGGCTCAGACAGATTCAGTTGGGTATAAGGACTCCTTTCGCAGGTGGAGTAGAGTCCATGTGTCTCACACTCTCACAGAAAATTTGTGTACATTTTGTTCATGTTTTGAGACTTTGCAGAAGACTGAGATCAAAGGTGATGGACTAATAAAACTGGCAGACAAAATTTCAAGATAATTGGATATCTGGTCCTTACCTTGGATATTGCTCAGTGTTTTTTGTTGTTGTTGTTTGGTTGGTTGGTTTTTGTGGGAGCAGGAATCGAACTCAGCACCAGCCGCTTGGGAGGCTGCCCCAAGCCACTTAGCTAAATACCTGGCCCTTGCTTACTGTTTTTAACCAGAGTAACAGAAAGAATTAAGGGGCAAAAGACACAGCAGAAAATTTTAAAAACTTAAAATATGGCTTAAAATGAACAACCCATAAAGTTGGGGTCAAAAGGTGTGTGGTTGTTGAACAGACTAGTCCCATGAAAAAGAAACCAGGCCGTACCACGGCCCCCAGCACCCAGGAGCAGAGCTGCCCCCAGGCCAGAGGAGGTGAACCTTCTGGACCACCATACTACCACCCCCAGTGCCGAGGAGGTGAGCCATGTGGATGCAGGCAACACATTCCTCCCCCACCCCTCCCGTTGAAATGAGAACACACTTAAATAAGTCTCAAAACCAGACTCTCAGGTCACCTAAAGCAACCCCAAAGGGAAACAAGATGGAACAATCTAATACTCAACCACCTGGACTCCCTGAACTGGCAACAAAAGAGGATTTGGAAAAAATGAAACCAGAAATAATTTCTCAGATAACAGCAGAGATTGTGCCCATAGTGCTAGATGTGATTAATAAACCTAGAGAGGACACAGATTTTTTAAAATAGAGGAGATGAGGAACATGATGGAATCCCAACACAGGAAACAAATGGAATCCATAAGACTGATGCAAACAGATTTCCAGGAGATTAAAAACTCCATCGAAAGTTTACACAGCAGAATGAGCCAATGTGAGGACAGAATTTCAGATATACAAGATAGGATTGCAATTAGTGGCCAGGAAAAGAAAAATTTCCTTAAAATAGTAAGGGACCATGAGAAATCAATCCAGCAGCTGCTAGACAATGCAAAGAAGAATAACATAAGAC